>JABUQX010010601.1:0-74312 GCA_015478945.1 Trachelipus rathkii
ATAAATTAAGGATGAATTAAATAATATAAATAATTTTACTATAGATTAAATAATTAAGTAATTAAAAATATAAAATAAAATCTACACTTCAAATATAAATATAACACTTAAATAAATAATTAATTAAAGTAGTGTAAGAATAAATATTATATAAACTAATATCTCAATAAATAAAAAAATAAATAAATAAAATAACCGATATAAATAAATAAATATAATACAAATAAAATAAATAATTAATAAATTCATTAATAATAATAATAACATAAATAAATTAATAAATAAATAATAATAATAATCAATAATAATAATAATAATAATACGTCAATAATTCATAATAATAATAATAATAATATTATAATAATGAATGCAGAATAATAATAATACATTAATAAAATAAATAATAATTAATTCTCCATAAAAAAACTGAAATATATAACGTACTTTTGTAAAGAAAATTGGAAAATAAAAATAAAAATTAATCCATCATAATAAATAACACAAATAAAACATAAATAAAAAATATACATAAATGAATCAAATATAATATACTAATTAAAAATAAAGAAAAAAATAAAAATTTCAATAATCATCTTATAATAATAAGGAATCTAATAATAATAATAAATATAATAATATATAATATCCAATAATTATAATAATTAAATACATAATTAATAATAATGATCATATAATTTGATGCACTTCATCGAAACTATAGGAATGAATAATAATTATATATATATAATTAAATTAATACATTATAATAAATAATAATTAAATAATAGATAATATATAATATAAAAATAATATAATAATAATTATATTACATAAATAATAGGTATAGCTATTGCTATATTACCGCACTGAGTACCCATTACTATTAATATCACTGAGTACCATTTATCACTGGCTAGCGCTGACTATTTCTTAAGACTCCAATCAATGACTAAGCTTCGTATTCTCGTTACTATTTTGTTGTCATTTTTTTATATACGCAATTATTAACCTTCATTACTTTATAAAAGCTTCTTATTCTGAATATCCTTGCTGGTAAAGGGTAGTGCCATAGAAACAGCGATATGTATGGAGATGTATTAATGCTTGTGAAACAGATCTATTATCTCACTATTAAGTTTATATATAAATATACCTCACCTTGTCTCATGATCACGAGATTGAATTTATCTATATGATATTTATGTTTACTGAGAGTCCAGTTATACTCACTATGGTGCTGATTTACACTAGTAGGTAGAGTCTGCATATGACCTACAATGCATTGAAACTCATACGATCAGATAGCGAGAATGTTTTCAGCTCTTACGATGCTATATAGTCGACTTTCCATATTTAAATGAGAGTCACGTTTGTTGATGCCTCATAGGAATCCTCGAATTAAAGTTTTGAAGTTAAGGGTCAGTTTTGATTTTGAGGTTAGATTCCTGACCCGGACAATAAAAATCGACCCTCAGAGCCAGGTGGCACAGGACCCCCTCTCCTCATGGTGTGTAAAGTTCTCGGCGCTGAGATAGTGCATTATAATAATTTTATTGTGTTCGAGGTGGCAACGATAATGAATAGCAGCGTCCCCTATTGGCCTATTTGGTCTACAGAGCGCGTTTCAAGTTACCACAAAACACCCATCACCTTTCTATCTACACACACAAAATATCAGAGTAAAAATTCGTTCTCACCACAACATTCTTCGGGAAGAGACCGTCAGGGGCTTCGCAAGTGCAGACTCATTCCTCCCTCTTAACCTGCAAATACACCTCGCGGCGGCCTGGGGGTACCTACATTAAGACATACACCCATAACTCACCACATACTATATCAAAATTCTATCTAACACACATCACACTCCTCGCACAGCGGCTGGTGGACACAGTACTCATAACTTATTAGAGGACTCTTTACAGCCAATATAACCGTGAATGATCTACTACTTTACTTTTACAACATTCAATTGATCATAATCGTTCTAAATGAAATCGCAGTCTTAATCCGATGTACAGTATTAAAGTCTTATACTACATATAAGAATCATTTATATATACGAGCTCCATATTTAGGTACCGTATGTAATGGTTTTGTATAAATATCATTAACATTCAGTTTAATGTAAGTGATTTCCAAACGACTGCAGACAAATGAATATGGAATATAATAAGTGCAATTGGTGTATCGGTTCAATTTTAACAATGCTTGATGGTGATATGAAATGCGTGCTACCACCCTCGCTCATTTAGTTTAACAATTTACCTAGTAGGATATTTCTAGGCAGGTATCAAGTCAATAGTATAATTAACATAAGAACATATTCTTGGCAGCTTTAGGTTCTCCGTAATTGATTTACGATATAAATATAACTAGGAATCGTAGAATAATTTGGCAATCTTAAATTATGTCTTGTTCAATTAAAGTTCTCATATGAATAGTAATGTAATTTAGCAAGTATATTCAATATTCTATATAATATATATTCATATATATATACTATCAATATACATTAATATTATAGTATATATAATAATAGTTATTAAACTAATAATATATATATATATAAATATTTATTACTATATATTACTATATATATTATATAGTAGTAATATAATTATTAATAATTATTAATATATATATATAATAATATTTATATATATTACTATGATATTATATTTATTATATATATATATTCTATATAAATATTAATAGATATATAAAACATCATTATTTTCTTAGAGAATATTTCATATTAAACAATTAAACATTATATTAAGATACTATAATAATATATATATATAATTACTAAGTCTAATATATATATATATATATCATCCTTGCGTATACTTTTTTTGATTTTTCTAAATTAAAAGTTGTCCTGACATTACTGGCTATTGTCAACTTATTAACTAAAAGGGTGAGATACTGTCTCCTGAGGCTATAATAAGATGACTCGACTTAGTGATAATCTAGGAAAGAGGGATCGACATCCAGCAAACCCCTACGTCTTGCAGCTCTGATCGCTTACTTACTACGAGAGGAGCTTTTTTCGGGCATTCGAGTAATACAGTCTTTATCCGAACTAGTATTATTTATAGGTATGCAAAAATATCAGAAATTTAATTTATTGTAAATACAGATTATAGACTGGGCAAAGCTTTTCACTTTCTTTTCTTTATGTTAACAATTACAGAAATTCACATGGTTCCTCTCCTGTGATAATGTCAATGTAATAATAGCAGAAGAGGCGTGTAAAGGAGTAACAACAAATACAAATCAAGGTTTAGGTTATTAAAATATTATATAAATTTACAATTTTTTTTTTAATTTATTTATTTTTATTTTCTAGTGATTTATAAATTTTAGTCATGTTTTTATTTTGAAGTTAGATTTTTGCCAAATATTACAGTATCTCTTAACCCTTCAGTTAAAAAATTTTCTGCCTTTTTGGCACAAATGAAACTTCAATATTTAATGTCCATGTATATATTTCATCCATTATTGAAATAACTTTCTAAGCACTAAATATCAAACTGTTATTCAGCTGCATCCATAAAACCTACTTATTATTAAATTATTCACCTTACTTAGAATTATTATTATTTTTCTCGGCCATTGATTAATAGGGGCAAGGATCACGTGTGGGTAGAAAAAACGGAATTATAATCTAGTCATACACTTGATGAGTCCAAGCCACCCCCCCGTACATTCTTTGGATTGGCCAGTCGGCTGATATGTGATTTTCTTTTCATGATGATCCTAGTAAACGCCGTTGGGGCAAAATTCTTGATGTTTTCGCACCTATTTTTAACTACTTAACCGACCATTACCGAAGTCATATTTTTTTCCTTTAATTTGTTGGGTTTTCATGAACTCACACGTAGCGTACCATAGGTGAATTCAAAGGCGCTCCAGTTTAATGTGGGACCCTAACTCTTGTCTCCGCAAATAAAGAACCGCCAATTTTATAGTTTAACACTGAGTCGGTTAAAGAAAGGGTTGTTTTAATACATCCTTTTAGGTTGGTTGTCGAGAAGCTTCTGCCAAGACCTTCCGTGGGAGCATTGCTCTGGGAGGTATCTTGAAGAGATTGAGTTCTGGAAATCAACTTAGGTGCCTGGATGGCAATTTTCAATAGGGTGGATCCCGGAGTCGGTAATTTTGAAGAGCCACAGGTTGAAGGCGTGGTAGTCGGGAATGCCGAAGGCAAGTCGGTTATTTTTCCAACATTGTGTCGGGTAATTTTGTCAATAAGACGCTAGAATCGGGGAGTCGTGAGTCGGCAATTTTCAAAAGGGTGGAGTCGGAGTCGGTAATTTTGAAGAGGTCGGAGTCGGTAATTTTGAAGAGGGTGGAGTCGGAGTCGGAAAATATTTGAACCGACTCCACAACCCTGGACAATAATATTCGCACCTTTTAAAGGCAAGTTACATTTTAAAACAAACTTTCTAAACATTTTCATACTCAACTCTATTGCGCTTCCATCTCATATATATCATGATTGCGTTACTAAACACACAATCACTCTACCGGACATACTCAAATTATTAATCACTCTACCGGACATGTTCCGGCTATTAATCACTCTACCGGATATGACAAGTTATTAACAACACTCATAATACAAAACCATGTTGTTAAATTGTTATTCCATGCTTTAGTGTCTTTTAAACGTGTTTGAGTAAACTACTCTAGTAATTCCGTGTTAATTGAAAGATTATGAGAGCTTTCATAATTAATTATTACTGATAATCGAATTAATTACAGAGTTAATTGAAATGTCCAAAGGCGCAAAAAGTTGAAATAAAACCTACGGGATTATATCGCCGGCAATGACGAAAATCTCTCTTTTTAAAACTGCACAGAATTTTACAACACACACACACACAAAATATATATATATATATATATATATATATATTTGTTCTGGAACAAATTTTCCAAAAACATTTTTGGAAATTTTTCAATAATTTTCTTTTGAGTATACCAAAAAATTATAGTTGTATATATTGTATAGTTGTATGTGAAAAAAAAATCCTGAGCAAACTTGGATTTATTCTCTATTAAAAGTTCAAAATACCATCCAAAATAAAGTACTAACTAGTCCTTCTAAACCAAAAAAAAATCCCCCTTAAAATAAAATTAAAAAATAAAAAATAAATAAATTAAAAAAATATATATATTTTGCTATTTTGTAAGTTTAAAGAAAAATTTAATAAAGTAAAAAAGAAATTTAGAAACAATTCTCTTGGTTCTTATATATCAAGTCAATATAAAATTTAAAATATGGATAACACTTTTATTCTATTAAAAAAAGAAAAAACAATTATATATATTAATATATATATAAATATATATATCATATTCTATGTGCAATATGACAAGATGTCAGATCGCTTTTCCACCTTTTAGTAAGAAGGATCTGAGTGTTAAATGTAATAAAACATAAATATTTATGAAACCCTATATTTTGCAAATAAAATTTTAAGTCTGTTACATTATTCAATTTAAAGACAGTAGTAGTAATTTTCATTACTATATAAACTATATAACAATTAATAAGTAGTGGGATTAAAATTCATTTCGTTATTCTATGTAAACTATAATTAACTTCAGCGTTTTTTTCAACTCGAAGCTTTCTTCACAGACAAAATGGTAAAAGCATCCTCTAAGAACCCTGAGCTTGGACGAAAGCAGAGAATTGCCGAAAAAGAAACAGAAATTATTGTATATAAACTTGCAAACCAAAGCTTTTAACTATATTTCTTGTTCATGTCCAATTTCCATGTAAAATGCGCTTAAAAGTTCAATTACTGGAAGTGGGAAAATGGAGAAGGAAATGTTGCAGACTTTGCCAGTAGTGGATCAACTGTATAAATTTACTTACGTCAATTCTCAAATGCAATATGCTGTTGTTTAAACTTAGGTAAAGCACAATCCTCCTTATCTTCCCCTAGGCCAAACTCATTAGTCAACAGAGCCAAATATCAGCAGTACAACAATTGAAATTTCTTTTTAGAGCCAAATTTTTTAAGCTAAAACTATATAGATAGGTACATTGTTATTAACTTAATTAAGATACTTTTAAGCTGGTCTTTGTTAAAAGCGTCCTCAATCTGATTGATGTTCGTTCGCTGAATCGACCTCTATCTATAGTTATATATATATATATATATATATATATATATATATATATATATATATATATATATATATATATATATAATAAATATATATATTATATATAACCGTGTAAATATATATATATATATATATTATATAGTATATATATATCGTGTCAAGATAGTGAAAATATAGTTACTTATAATGTTTTTTTCATTTTTATGATTGAAGAGATTCAATATTTAGAGGTGGAAAGAAATGAAAGAAAAGCGAATCTAAGCGAATAATAAATAGATGGATAAACTATGCAATTGTGATTTGTGAATGATGATTTTACTTCAAAAAGGTAGAAGGGCTTTTAACCTCAGATACTAAATCTGAAAATAAATAAATAAATAAATTTGATCAACATGTGTACAGTAATTGCAGTTAGTGCCGAAAACAAAGATGGTCGAAAAATTTTGAAATCTTCTTAATCTTTTATAGTTGAACTTGTGAAGGTTATCAAATAGATATTACACGATCGGTCGGAAATATTTTTTACACGATCGGTCGGAAATATTTTACAGATCTGACAGACGTTCTCTACACTTCGAAGGACCAAAAAAATTCAGTTGATTCCTCTTATATTAACTCTGTTTCTTACATTTCATAAGTTCAGTCAGCAATGGGGTTATTGAGGAAACTCAAAAGTGCGCGCGCGAGCGTGTGTTTGTGAGGGTGGATGTGAGTATGTCTTTCATGCAAGGACAGTATTTTATTGATACTGAGAGCAAAGTTGAGCTTCTGACGTTGGGCATTTAAATAAACTTCCACATATTGTGTACTCTACACGGAAATAAGGAAACGTTAAGTACTCTACTCCTGCTTGAGAGAGAGAGAGAGAGAGAGAGAGAGAGAGGAGAGAGAGAGAGAGAGAGAGAGAGAGAGAGAGAGAGAGAGAGAGAGAATTTAAATTAAACATTCCTACTACGTATCAATGATAGAAATGTTTCGAAACGTTCCATTTTGATCTCTAAGAAAAATACTTCTTTAGAATTGCTGACCAAGTAGTTTTGGTTAGCGATTCATATTGACCAGTGGCGAAGCAAACAGCCCCGCAAACCTTGTCAAGCGGGGAGTGAGGGGCAATACCATTAAAGTGATATATAAAACATGTATCAAGGGATCTCTGCATTCTATTTATAGGGTGGCCCCTGCAATCCTAGTTAATGCGTTTGTCCTCGTAAAGTAGGATGTTGACGCAATATATTTAATCAGGAGTCATAGCAGTCGACCGTCACTTAATACCAGAAATTCGACTACCCATGACGTATTAAAACATATTAATCTCTTTTGAGGCATCGATCATTCAGATTTTCCATTTCGCAGGGTTGTGGAAATCACTAAAGAGGTCAAGTTTCCGGATTCTCAAGTCGTGTGATACGGGCCAAGGTGTTTTGTTGCGAGCACGGAAGGAGGACGCAGGAGCCTATGTCCTGGAGAAAAGTTCATCGCAACAGGGTCGTGGAATACCTTCCCACTTGGGACCAATTTAATAATATATATATATTATATATATATATATATATATATATTATTTATACTATCAAAAAATTAAAATTATATATATACTAACTATATCATATACTATATATATATATTCGTATAATATGTATACGTATAGTATATACTTTATAGTATAACTTTCTAGTTATTCCACAGCGGTCATTTCCAGGACCAACCCCTGGAGATTCAATATGGAAATTTTTACTAAATGATTTTGCAAGCAGACAAAACACTAGGAATTTTATTTATATCGTTCCCTTTAGTAGTGGGTAACAAACCCCAGCTCTGAATCAATTAACAAGGTCACTTCTACTGCCTAACATGCCACATATTACACAAACCATACCACATACAACACGAATAATTACGCTCTATCAGCTTTACGTTATTTGACTTTACTCATTTGTGTGAATGTTTAGTACCTATTCATTTTTGTCTATTATTCATATGTATATGTTAAAAATGTTCTATCCTTTATACCGTGATGGTTAAATATTTGGAAAAAAACAAAAAGTGTGGGACTTTTGTTGTTTCTGTTGTTGTTTTATTTACCCTGGGTTGTAAGTTGATTTGTTATCTGGGTTATGTTTATTACCCGGGGTTTAGAATGGTTAGCTGGGATTGTTTACATTATAATTCTAGTTATTTATATTAGCTTTTGAATGTGAAAATTGTTACGTTGCATATATAGTTGTCGTGATTAGGTTAGTTTTTGATTTTTGTTAAATGCTTACTATGTTACTGTAAAGAACAGTGCTATTAGAGATAGTTGAAAAAGGTGTGAATAAGGGTAGGTCTATGTAGATTGCTTGAACAATGTGATACGGTTTGCTATATGTTAGTTACTTTGGTGAATGTGGAATTTGTTAGTTACCAGTTATTGTGTTAAGTTGTTGTTTGTCGTTTGTAACCATTATATATCATCCAGCATGAAGCATGTTGCCTTTATTAGGCAAAGTTGCCCATTTTTTATCCTCTGATTCATGATGCTCCACCCAACATGAATCGATTAGCATTTATTCCCATTGATGTAGTAGATATTAGGTTATATCATGATAATTTTTGTTAGGTTTCTTAAAAAATAATATCTATGTTATAAAACATAAACCTTAGCAAAAAACAAAAATGTCTTTAATAAAAATTTGGTTATTTGACCGTGTGACAAACAATAATCAATAATGTATTGGCTAATTTCCGAAAATCGAATACAATAAAATCATAGGTATGGCGTAATTCGAAAAAATGGGGGGTTGATCAACTTTGCCTCGACTTGTCATTAAATAACTCTAATGAAACACGAGAAATAAGAACCCAAAGTGAAACGACTTAGCTGTAAGGTCGGGTTTGAAAAATGACAAAATTAAGCTAACAGACAAAGGAATGCACTGGTAAAACCCTGATCGAGAAAATAACTATCAAGAAACTAAGAAAATCGATGTCGGTAATATAGCGCTCTGTACATGGATTTAATTTGTCGCGTTACTATGATCTATTAATATGTTACGTTATACTTGTTTACTATCTTTCTTCTTCTTGTATATGTCGTAACAATATACTCTTACCTGAAATATTTTGAGTCTGAGTTTATACATACGATTTCGTCAGTAATAACATTTTTCGACAGTGCTGGTATTAGAATGACATCTTATCCTCTGTACTTCCTAGCCGTTAGAATTCCTTATCTGAGGACCTATTATCGTCATTTAACTCATACCAACGCTTATGGTATTATAATATATATTTTTTCGTCAAACGAATTGGTAAACGACTATTTACCTGTATATATTATTTTTTTAGTTCTAATAGTAACTTTTTTTTATACATTTCAGTTGAAGAATTCATCAGATTGTCGTACTACATCGATGCTTGGTAATAAACTGACTAATTATGGGTATTACTGATTGGATGGCCTATCCCGGCTGAAAATATCTATCAGGTAAGTGACAGTGCGAAGATTATAATCAGAAATTAAGAGGCTTGTTCAATGCATCTGAATACATTTAATAATGATGTACGCAACTATTGGAAACCCCCCGATGCTGTCACATTCATGCGAACCATTGGCAGTAAAATGCATATTTCGGTGGAAAATGTATAGAAAGATAGGATATTGGTTATCTACATGTGACAATATTACGGCTTTTGGTAAATCAAAATACAGAATTACGTTTCATCTTAAAATAGGTCGACATACTTCGACGAACTTAATCAATTCATATATACACACCGTGTAATTACTAGCAACTACGAATTTACAAAGAAACATGGTGGTTTAAACCGTATCATGCATATATCAGATGCATAAGAACTATCAGCAAAAGGATAGTTTATCTTCTGGACCGCAGAGACTGCATGCTAATGAATGGATTTCGGGGTGTAAAGTACGATATTTTTTATAACAATCTTTAATAGGGTGTTGAATCTCTGGCAAATATAAGAACTTGCCTCAATTTATATCAGATCTCTGATCCTTTGATTCATGATTAATTCATTCGTTTAAAATATAAACCAGTTTAGATACTTCTTTGAATCGTACATCTTTACTATTTGGTGCTCGACTCTCTTGTCTAATTATTGAAGAGAGGCGAGAAGTTCAATGCTATAAATATTAAAACAAACGTGAAAAAAACTTTGTTATCTACCTCCCCCCGTAAAACTTTATCCTACCCTATAATCCCGATGCTGGCTAGAGTCCGGAGTTAAGGTCCACGATGCGCCTGTTGTGGCTGTCAGAAGATGGAGAGTTATAAGTGAGCCCTTATGAATACGTGGGGCTTTGAAAGAAACGACCGGTTGTAATAGATTTTAAGCTGTTTAAACTATACTAATAGAATCAAGTGTAGATCGTATGGATAAATGAGAGAGAGGGTAAGGAAGATGGGCGAGAAGAGGTGGTGTTCTTAGACATGTAAACATGGAGATTCGTTGTTTCGTGTCTGTCACTGGAAAATGAAATTGTAGCTATCAACGTACTACCGAACACACACCATAAAAATAGAGCATAATAAAATTTTTCCTGGAATTCAATTTAATGCAGATATGTATATAATAGCACTAATAAAATTCAAAATTCACAGCAAAGTTATTTTTTTTCATAAAAAAAATAAAAGGCATATTTAAATTTATTAATTAAAGCAACCAATTATTAAAGCGTTTTTAAAACCAAAAGTTTTAATAAGTTTTTTTAAACACAAAAAGTCTTTTAACCTATAATAGATACTTAGAACGAGGATAATTAAAAGTTTTTAAAACCAAAAGTTTAAAGAAAGAAATTACTGAAATGGAAAAAATAATAAGATAAATAAATAAATCAGTGAGTCAAATTTATCATGAATATTTACTACATCGTTTCGCGCGCATGTTCGGTCTGTATGCATTGTTAGTTTCTTTAGTTGTTAATATGGGGACTTTGTGTATCGCGGATATGTTTGTGAAGTGTTCGAGAGCGGAGTTAAGAAGTATGTAGGAGGCGGCCAATCTTCTCCGTCATCTTGAGCTATAATACCTTCGATACGTCTTCAGTTTGATTGCTTACTGAATGAAACTTGTTCGGGCTGTCATTATTATATATTCATTGTGTCAGATGCTGACAATACTATACAGAGGTTATGAATAACTTATGTTAAATATTGCTATGTTAGCATTTATTATTGTTAGTTGTTAGAAAAGGGTGAGTAGGGCGTGGTCCACAAAGGTACATTTGGCGTTGGTCCATTAACTTCCGTCCTGACTAAGACAACGTTAGGCATTTGGGTGGAATGTGACAAATTGAGATAGTTGTTAGGAAAAGTATATCATGTGATGTATGATAATAAGACAAAGGTATGATACGACATCTTGGAGTGTTAAATATTATTTAAGTCTTAGTGCATCTTTTAAAGAATATCTTTCAATGACAATCTAAGATCTTAGAAAAAAACGTTGTAAGTATCGCTAATGTTCAAGGGTTTAGTAGTGGACATTAACTTGGCTAAGTCGACTATGACCAGTTTAAGGAGACTCTTGCACCTCCACACATATTGATGTACGTGTTAGCGAACTAATTCATTAGCTTTCAGTATGACAACCAGACTAACATAGAATAAAATTTTGCGATTAATAATATATGTTAAATAAAATATAAGTAAAAAAATATAGATATTTAGAAAAACGTGTGAGTAGGCGTAAGGTATGTTAGGGTTTTCGTTGTACATTATACTCTTAGTTGCCGATATGATATGACAGCTTTGCATTATGATGTAAAAAATCTTTGTGTATACATATATATAGCATATTATTATCCATGATCCGTATGAGCAAATCTAGCATGCAATATGATAAGCATCTGTTTGTTAATTCTACTAAGTTAATGTACAAACTCTATCCAGGGTTTGGTGCTTGTAGGATTGATGGTGGTGGTTGATTTACTGGTTCACGGTTTGGGTAGGTAAACACAAGCATTCTTAAGTTATTAGAAGTCATGAAAGACCCGTACAATTTAGTAAATAAAACTGTTAATACCAAATACTATACAATCTATGGATACCATTATTTTTCTGAAACGAATGAATCGGGAACGACGTTTTCAGCCTAACAGTAACATCACTCGATACATTTAGTTATGTATTATATATTATAGTTAAAGCAACTGGAAAAGAATTAGTTATTAATGTTATTTTATAAATATAATTAAGTATATATTATATATATTAAGACGTTATGATATGATATGGAAATCGAAATATCGGAAATAGGAAAAAAGTTGGTGAGCGTATGTCTTTGATATTGGCATAAATATTCTATAGAATTTATGAAAATAAGTAAGAAATGTGCAGGATTGTGACTTAACAAAATGGCCAGTCTTGAAAATGTATGAGTTAGAAATCATTTATTATTAGTCTAACATAAGTAAGTTATGAGCGTATAGTGACCCTACCGGTATATAAAATCTACCATCCTACAGATGCAATAGATCAATATGAATTAAGATTATCCTAGGAAAATGAGCTCATAAGATATAAGAGGTACCATACATTACTAGAAGCGGCTATAATATATTAATAGAGTATTACAACGTGCGATCATGGGAGCCCATCACCCAATGATTGGGCTTGGGTTATTGTAGGTGGTGAGGCTGGCTATAATTTGGAAACTGGACCATGTGCGTTATACGAAGTGCGGAGCAGGCTCACTGAGTAACAATTGGGGTGGGCTATACAGGGTTGGGAGAAAATATCTATATTAGGATTGTACAGAAAAAGAATGCCGCGACCAGACTAAGAGTTGATACAGCAGAGTTGGCGGAGGAATAGTGTGGTACACGTACGCGCATTTGTGATGCGGCTGAGTCGAGAACCAGAGATCGGGATCCTGTGATATAGGATTTTAGGCTACGAGCGCGCATCGCAAAGATGACTACGAAATCGACATACACTGATTAGGGAGAATATGAAGTTCCAGATAGATATCAAACGCTCTAGTGCAGCAAACTAGGAGGCACGGAGGCGAGGCTTGTGGGTAGGCAGTAATGAGAGAAGACACTGGAGTGTCAATATGGTGTCTGCGAGAACGAGGATAAGGGGAGGGGAGGAGGGAGAGGATAACATAAATGATTGACTCTGCTCCATCACCAATCATGATACAGAGGGGATAGGGCGTAGAAGCAAGTAATAGGTGAGTGGCATTGTTCCTTGCCGGATTGGCAGATAGGAGCGAGAGTCATGAGGTTTTCCAAAAAATGAAAAAATAAAAGAAATAGCTGTATAGATCTCACAAGTGTCAAAAAATATATCCAGGGCTAGGAACAGTATTTATGCACACCAAGAGCAGAGGAAAACACCACAGAGGAAGAAAGAGAAAATAGCTTTATGGCACAGTGATTGCAAATTAATAGTGTTAATGACGGAATGAATTACGTGTTATGAATAGTTGTTATAAGAAATTGAATGTTCCAAAACTGTGATTCATTTCCTTTGTTGTCTCAGTTTTAGCTCTATATGACGATGAAAACATAGTTATAAGAGGTTTATGATTTGTGTACAAGGTAATTCAAGAAAATGTTGAAATATATTGCACTAGTACACGATAATATTGAACCTGGTAACAGGTGATATGAAATTTGAGTTGATGAATACACGGATTAAAGCGATGAGACCTTATATTAATTAAATCAGAGGGGGTTAAAGGTGATATTTTCCATAATTCGTCTTGAATTCCCACCGTACGTTTTGGAGGGGATATTAAATCTCCAAACCCATTTTCCAAAGAAGTTCTTTACGTAAGATGGAATAGTCAAGTTGAGTAGGAGAATTAAAGGAGGATGAAGTGAAAGTTTTTTGTAGAAAGAGTCCGTAATATAATACCAGAGGGAGAGAATGTTGTAGATGTAGGAGAGTGGGAGTATTTAAGAAAAATGACACAATATTTAGCGAGAGATCGCTGGGGTAAAAAAGAACGGTTCCAGAACAGAAAAGACTGCATGGTGGCAGTAGTTGCACGTAGACGTAAAGATAAAATAAAAGTTTAGTGCGATGGATTGAAAAGAAATTCACTGAACAGAGAGCGGAATATGTGGAAATAGAAATGAGCCGAGACCATAAAAGGAGAGGTGTGAAGCCAAGCGTGGAGAGGATACGGTGAACAAACTGAGACAGGAAAATGGGTGGAATTATAGAAATTAATAATTAATGGCAAACCTACGAGGCGGCTCGACTGTTTGCTCCACAGTCAAGAAAAGGATAAGGCTGGTAGCTGAAGTGGACCCTGAAGACATGGACAGTCACAAGAGAGTTCTTGTTGAATCAAGTGTAAGTGTTGAGTGAAAATTAGAATGAAATAGTTGAGCAACAGCTCGAATAAAAGAAAGAAATTGTCCTGGACAGAGTTAATAAGTGTGGAGGATATAAAAAAGTCTGAGACACGACTCGTCCATGAAGTCATGCGCTGCCAGTGAGATATGCAATTGAGAAGATCATTCAATGGCATGTTGAGGATGTAATATGGATTTTAATTGTGCGTGAGAAGAGGTCTGCGGAGTGGGGCAGGGCGATTGTAATTCGTGTTACAAAGGAGATAGGGCGACTTTCCAATTATAGTGCTGATATTCAGTGCTCGCGCCGCATCCATGAATAATGAAGGATTTGGAGAACAGGCTCAGGAACGGGATCGAAGCACAGCTCGAATGAAGCCCAGTACTGGATTCAGGCCCGATGACGGAGAGTGTGCGGATCTGAAGATTTGCTAGCACAAAGAAAAGAGAGTGACATAGCTGACTATTAGGAGCTGTGGAGGCAGATAACGGCACATGTAATCGCATTCCTGTGGATTTAAGTAGAACGGCTATCTTTGTGCGCACGAGTGCATACCCCTACGGTGCAAAGATTGGGAGACCCTCTGAGGTACGTTACAAAATATACTTAGTATATTAGACCCTAAGTTGATTTAAGTGATAGTGGAACTTGATACATCTAGTAAAGTAAAGTGCCATCACGGACAAGCGTATGGATAGGACAGTGGTTCTTTGGATATGGAAGAACAAGGTATTTTGTACGGGAAATGAGAGTGTTTCACCATCTGTCTTGTTCACCCTGATTATGGAACTATATGTACTTGCGAGGAGATAGGTAGTAAGAGAGGAGGAGATTAGTTGAGATAAACGTGCTAAAACGGCTTCTGACTGCGACGATATTGCCTGGTTTTGCCAAGAGACAGGGAGCGTTACAGAGAGTACTGAGTCAGATGGGAGGAGGTGCTGCACGAGGGATTGAAGATGAAATATGAGCAAGAACGAAGGTGATGAAGAAGCTAGGGAAGGAGAGAAACTTAAAATAGAGATGGTGGGGAAAGAATAAGATGCGAGCCAACTTTATGTATTTTAAAGTTGGGAGTTGACGAGTAACAGCAGATGGATGATTTTGGTAGGGTCTTGACGGAATCATATTTGATATTAGTCAACTAGAGTGTAGGTCATTAGTATCGCTAGGTATTCTGTGAGCATCACTGAAAAACAGACATGTTACAGAGACAGGTTAAAAATATTTATACCACCGAGTTCTGAGACCGGTATTTTGTTTGGCGTAGGAGTCGGGGACACTGAACTAGACAGGAGTAAGATCGTGGCGGCGGAGATGAGGTGTTGAGGTTGAATATGGGTGACCAGAAGAGAAGGAAAAGGATACCTGAAATAAGAGAGGATTTGGGCTCGAGGCGGGGTGGAGGATGTTGAGATCGAGAGATCGAGCAATTGAGCTGTATGGGACCATCAAGGGAGGATGAAGATAGATACCCCAGCCCATATTTTACAGCTTAGCTATCGCTGCGGGTATAAAGAACGCGGGACGACCAGGGGGAAAGATCGAATAGGATGGAGAGTGGCCTGACGGTGTATTTGCGAAGAGGGGATTGGACGCTGGAGTCAGGTGAGGAACATCGACTGTACGAGAGAGGGTCCTGTGGAAAGCATGCAAATACAGGGGATGCCCTACGCTGGAGGCCGCTGCGTGAAGAAAGCGTTTCTGGGGAGGAACAAGAATAAAGTAGTAAAAATAACTTTTAGCTAATTTATCAACTTATGATATACTACATACTAAAACCATAATGGATATATAATAATATATTATATATATCAGATATATTTACCAAGAGTTTATTTCCGCTTATTTGATAAATAACATTTATAGTACTAGATCAATAATGACACGATAGTTATTACTATTTGAATACCTATATATCTGAAGGAATCTATAACTATATATCTTCTCATGTCAGAAAATTCTGAACATATGATAGTTGTATATCGGCCTAAAGACATGTTGAAATATGTGGGATTTGTAATCAATAATCGGGAACGATTCTTGGGTATCTCCTCGTAAATCGGGACCAGTTAGGTCTGCAAATAATGTACTGTTCCGCGCTCATCAATCTTGACTATTGTTAACCTTAACATATAACAGAGAGACTTTAGAAAAAGTTCTTGTGATATATGTTAAATATTCTAGCTTTAGGCATCATTCATATGATCCTAGATATCTTAGCCTACTGATAAGACTCTGAATCATAGATCATAAGGTGAATTAAAGAGGTGGATATGTTGAGGTCTAAGGACGGCGCGTATGATGATGCTTGAGGAACTTAGCAGACGGGTCGTGTGAGGATTGAAGAGCCTGAGCCTCTAGAGGTCTTGAGCTGCAGGATTTCTGGAAAGGCTCTGAGCTCTCATAGAGAAGGCTCTGTCCTTGTGGAGTTGTTAATAAAATGTTGTAAAAATTCTTGAAGTTGTTACAATAAAGAAGAAATTATTAAACGTTTTTATTTTTTATATACTTTTTTTAATTTTCATATGATTTTAAAGTCATTTTAAATTTTAAATATTTTCATTTTTTTCTTTTTTTTTAATTTTTGATTAATTTTTTTAATACGAGTTAAGATTCTATATGTTCTCTTAGTGTGACTATCGAACTTATAATACTGAATGGCATTAGTGTTTCAGTTTACTATGAAAACCAGATTTTTCAGGTTTGGGGCTGAATCCCCTTTGTGGGGAGTCCTAGAAACCCTATACGTCTTATAACAATCATATTTCCGAGACTACGAGATCCGTATACCCTATATAACACCGCAATATTGTGGTTATACGACATGTTATTAACTCGGCACCGCAGAGCTCCAGCACCGGTTGCGGAGCAAGCTCTCAGATTCTAATATTCTAGAAAAACTCTCTCTCGTAATATACACCTCTTAATTCTATCTCACAAGGACTATGTCAGCCCATTTATCTCAGACCTTCGATTTTTTTAGGGTGGGCGTAACATGGCGCACGGGCCGTCAAATCGTCGCTACATTACTTAGCAAGCTTACGTCACCGCAGATCCGTACCCATTCTTTGGCACTCGTTGGCAAAATTTTAGCACTATACGATAGTTTGGTAATGAGAGGCTGCTGGCATCTCGTCTCCGCGCATCCTGTCGGAAGTCATGCAAAAGCCAGTGGTATGCGAAGAAAGGCGCACAACGTAGCTCGAGTGTGATGGCAAGTCGGAGATGCACTAACAAGCAGCTGTGAATACCTCTAGCAGGAATCGTTTCTTTTTCGACTTCAATAAGCTCCCTTCGGGTGATATATCGAGGAGCATCTGATTTCCCCACAAAACTAAATCAATAGAATATAAATAATATATCATAACCTTATGAATAAACTAATATAATTCATAAAAAATATGAATAAATATAATGACAATAATATCTCCTATAATAAATTCAATAATAGCAGCTAATAAAAAAATATTAAATGGATTAAATGGAATTGATAAAACTGAATAATAATTATAATTATCATAAATAAAGCAATAATGGCGAGTTAATAATTAATATAGCGGGTAGATACTATATGTGTTTGAGACGGCAAGCCGAGGGTCTACGCGATCGCTCACTATCCTGCTACAACCTCTATCGGTCTACGAACGCTTTTTAACGGTATAGGCAAGGTTTGGAGATTGAATTCATATGCGCCACTGTGGTATTATTTTTTTATTCGTCAAAGGGACGGCGAAAAATATATTCGTGAAGACGAACAAAATACTTTTATTTGTAACTTTGTAAGCACTAAGCTGAAGTCAGAGTCGAAATTTTGAATTTTGCTGCTGCGTTCTGGAGGGGCGGGCTTCAACCGCGGGGTTTATGCCGGTGCACGCGCACCGATCGATGAGATCGTCTTGGGTGTTCTAACTCTGTTCTTTAAGAGCTGGAAATGTACCCGTCTTCGGGGATCCGCAACAAGGGGGTAACGACATCTTGGAGATCTAAAACTGTCTTTGTTGGGGTACCTTCTATAAAGTGCGATCAGTTCCTAGCGATTTTGAACTTGAATACCTTAAATTTCCAGATAAAATGGAAATATTCTGAAATGAAGAATAATGAAACTTTTACAAAAAAAAAAAAAATTAAAAAGTCAACATATCTATGTTTTATCTAAATCAAACTGAGTAAAAAGTATAACAGAAAGCTCAAGATATGAATAACAATCAAAATTCAATTTTATTTGATGAAAATTAAATTTACTGGAAGATTTGTTGCAAAATTCTATGGTCAGTATTCTCATGCAAAAGTTTCTTATGCCTGCTTTTAATGTAAAGAGTTCATGATAAAAAAAATTATTGGGAGGAGGTGTTCTGATCTTAACCCAACTCAACCCTGACCTTGTGGATGCCTGAAAACTGAATAAAGTTGGAAGCAACTTCAAATTATTAAGCACATTCAAGATATTCATAAAAAGGCCGTCTCAAAACCATCATTCACATTTTAAAAGCAATTTCTTTAGGAAGAAAATTTAAAATCCTTTCTCCCTTAGTCCAAATTTCTTAAATTCTGAGGAAATAGAACTGAAATTAAGTACACTACTAAGTTCTTCAGATTTCCCCTTCCCCATCATCCCTGAGACTTAAAATGTCTGCTAGTCTGTTGGCTTCTCAAATTCAAATCATATGACAAGATGTGTCAAGTATGTTTAAGTTCTTCTCACAGATTACTTTATTAATAATAAATAATATTTGAAAAGATGTAATCAGCAATCAAAGTATTTTTTATTATTATTATTATTTAACAAATATGAAAATAAAAGAATTTTGTTTTGTAATTTTTTTTTTTTTTTTTTTTTTTTTTTTTTTAATTTTTACGGTTATTTGGCGATCACCGCCGCTATTCAAGGAGGGGGTGTTTTAAAAATCAACAAAAATTCAACTAACAAATTACGCAGATATGCAGATGAGCACAGACGCGGCTTTAAAGTGAGGGAGATTAAATTTGAAGTAGGAAACACAGAAGATGGAAGAGAATTCACAGAACAGAGGTGGGGAAAGAAGGAGGCACAGCACGGAATAGTTGGTGTTGCTGATCTCAACAAAACTATGCGAACAAGACCTTGTACTACGAGGGCGTCTTAAAAGGAGGTGGCACGCGAGTGGAAAGCTCTCGAGCACTGCAGCTACGGTACTATAGAAAAGAGATAAAGCACATCGCGCGCAAGATGAGGGTCAAGTGACTGAAGAACAGAACAGTTTATAACCCTTTTGGCCTTTGATGCGACCCTATCCAAAAGCCGGGAAACCTGAGCCACCCAGATATGAGAGCAGTATACCATACAAGGGCGAATAATACCCTTGTTATAACTGGAGTAACTGTGTTTGAGGAAAAAAAGTCTCGCAGTCTAACAGAACTCCCAGCTTCTTTGAGCCGCCTTAGAACCATTGTGATGTGAGGTTCCAAGACATTTTTTTGTTTATGTTAAGGCCAAGGATGTTTATATTGTCGACAGAAGAGACGCGAGAGAAACGTCGAAGAGATAGGAAAGTTAGAAAGTGTCTTAGAGAGGGAGATTTGTAGATTGAGTTTTTTAAGAATTGAATTTCAACAAGGTTCAGACGACCCACCCGGAAATTCTTATAAAGATCAGACGAGAATAGAATCGAAAGATTAAGACGGGAGGCATTTCTAGATTAAAAAGAATAGAATTGAATGAGTTTTGAAGAATGAAGGGTCCGAGTCATCGGCATATGAGTGATAGAGTTAGATGTGCAGATGGAAGATATTAATGAAAAGTAGGAATAAAGTAAGGGATAAGACAGAACCACTGAGGAACACCACTATTGACAGAAAAGGAAGAAGAAGTTCGCCTTTAAAAGACAGCATTTGGGACGATTTGAAAGAAAACTAAGACATAAGTAAGCAAAGAGAAGGAGGAAACCAAAGGAGGGAGCTTGGAAGGCGTGACGGGCGTGCCATACCGGTAAATGCTTTGGCTTTGTCAGCACCAACGCAAGTCTCCCGCGTAGTTCCTAAGGGGGGCCCCGGGAAAAAAACCCATAAATCAGTAAGATAGGAAAAGTTATCGCCAGTAGACCTCAGAGCCGAAGCGTACTGGCGATCGGAAAGGTGTGAATGAGATTCCAGATGATCTAAGAAGTGAGAGTTGAGAAGAGTTTCAAAGATCTTAGATAGAATACAAGTAAGAGCTATAGGGCGATAGTTAGAAGGATCAGAGCGGCTTCCTTTTTTCGGAATAGGGTTGGACAGTGCGTGCTTCCAACACTGAGGGAAAGTGTTAGTATTGAGACATAGAGAATATAGTTGAACGAGGGCGGGGATAGCAGGAAAGCACACTTCCTCAAAACTCGGGGAATGCCATCCGGGCCACCCGCCTTCCTGACGTTCACAGATTTCAGGAGCCCATGCACACGATTGAATGTAATCACAGGCAAAGGCATAGGACACCTGAGAGGAGAAGGAGGAGGATGAGGAATGCCAGAAAATTGATAAAATTATACTTATAAATCAGATTCAAGTCAGTAAGGCAACTTGTAAAAAATGAATATTCAGTATAGCCACTTCTGGATTCAGAGTAGGCTATCAATATTTGGTTTTTATGGTAATTGTATATTTCAGCTCAGTCAATCAATACTTCAATATTTTTCAATAATAATTTTTTTTATACATTTATTAATTTAGCAATAGGAATATGGCTTAGGACTGATGGCATTAGGAAGGTTTTGATAAAAATATTGATTATTTTAAGCAACTGTACCACACTGTAAATGGGGAGGATTAATATAAAAAAAATTAATTTTTTATTATAATACTCATAACTCTATAATTACCATGATAAGTTTTGTTAAGTATTGTTAGATTAAGGGTTTAAAATATTTAATCTAACGATACTTAACAAAACTTACTATAACCTTCCTAATACTAACATGATTCGAGACCCTAAACTATCAAAACAATAATATAAGTACAAGCGGAAATATAAAAGTACTGTTTTATTTTATTTTGAGGGGGGGTGGGGGGTTCCATGAATTTTAAAAGCTAATCTGATATTCCAAGTTTTATTCTAATGATATTCCAAGCTTTATTAGACTGTTTATTACATTTACACATACTGTATTTTATTTTAAACAGAGTAGAAATAAAAGTTAAGGATATGGAGTGATTAAAATTACCAAATTTAACTTCAAAATTACTAAATAAAATTTTCTAAACATCACATTTAAACTGGTTTGGGGAAATGTAGAACAGAGGGGTGTCACCCCCGATTTTTATGAAAATCACAGGATATACTGTAAAAAAAAATAATAATGAAGAATAGTGAAAATGAAAATCGGCAGTCTCTTTAGGAAAAAAGTTACAGTCTCTCAAAGTTGTTAAAACTCCCATAGACTTTTCATTTTTGATCCATCAAAGGTTAGGTCTCATTTCAGACCCTCTAGTTCAGGCTATGATAAGTTTTGTTAGGTATACACTGTATGTATACTTAACAAATTTTGTCAAACCTGAACTAGGATGGCCATTTTACGAGCACAAGGCCCACTAATTTTTTTTATAAGAAAGCATATAGTAAAATTTTAAACTTTGAGAGGCTGTAACTTTTTTTCCTAAAGACTTAAATTTTCATTTTTTTTAGGTTTCATTATTTTTTTTTAAGAGTATATATATTATATTTCTTTTAATTTTAATATATATATATATATATATATATATATATATTATATATATATATATATATATATATTATATATATATATTATATATATATATATATATATATATATATATATATATATATATATATATATATATCCTTAATATATATATATATATATAGATAATAAAATATATATTTATATTTTTATATATATTATATTATATTATATATATATATAATATATATATAACACCGGTATATATATATATATATATATATATATATATATATATTATATATATATATATATATATATATATATATATATACTAGTATTATATATATATATATATATATATATATTATATATATATATATATATAATATTATATATAAGAAAATCAACTTTCGTGTCTTTTGATCCCTTATTTCTTAGCAATATACTAGCATCAATTAAACAGGTTACAATATATTCTAAAAAACATAATAATGAATAGTGAAAACGAAAATCAGCGGTCTCTTTAGGAAAAAAAAAAAGTTACAGCCTCTCAAAGTTTAAATTTTCCGATAAGATTTTCTTATAAAAAAAAAAAAAAAAAAAAAAAATAAAATAAAAATAAATTTAAAAAAAAAGAAAATGATTTAAGTCTTTAAAAAAAAAAAAAAGGCAAAGCTTCTCAAAGTTTAAAATTTTCCCATAGGCTTTCTTATAAAAAAAAGTTAGTGGGCCTCATGGCTATTTTAGGGCCATCCTAGTTCAGGTTATGATAAAGTTTGTTAATTCTACATAGATTTTCTCTGTGTATACCTAACAAAACATCATAACCTGAACTAGAGGGACTGTTGGATCAAAAATGAAAAGTCTATGAGAGTTTTAACAACTTTGAGGTTGTAACTTTTTTTCATAAAGAGACAGCCACGTTTGTTTTTTTTTTCATAAAGAGACAGCCACGTTTGTTTTTTTTTTTTGTTCTTCATTATTTTTTTTGAGTATATCTTGTGATTTTTCTAAAAATTTGGGGTGATTTCTGGGTTTGAGGGTAAGAGCTATGAGGAGAGGCTGAAAGAGTTAAGAATGTTTTCTGTAGAAAGGCCGCAGGCGAAGGGGACATGATACAAGTCTACAAAATATTTACATCTATTGATAATACAGAGACCAATAAATTTTTCATAGTAGAGCATGGACAAGTGACCAGGGGGCATAATAAGAAAATTAAGAAGAAAGCAAGCTATCTTGATATAAGAAAGCATGCATTCAGTAATAGGGTTGTTAAATTTTGGAATAGTCTGCCACAGGAGGTTGTTGAGTGTGACACGATTGCAACATTTAAGAAGGGGTTGGATAGTATATGGATGGGTTGGGGTATCATATAATATTTAGACGAAGCAAATTGGCGGGTTTTTTAGTTACAGTAGTTATTAATATTAGACTGCATGTGGGACCATAACTTACTTATTAATGCATGTGGATGGTTTGGGTATCATTCATTATTTTTGACTAAGCCAAATTGGTAGATTTTTAGTTATAGTAATTTGACAAGCCCTAGAGTGCTTTGTGGATTTGCATGAACATGTTTGGTTAGTTGACTGGGGCAGTCTCCACAGGCCCATGTGGCTTCTTACTGTCTCTATATTCTTAATGTCTTAATGAAGCCCCTCTGCGCTATTATTACCATTTTTTAAGAGTATATCCTGTGATTTTTATAAAAATCGGTGAAGCCCCTCTGGGCTACTATCACCAAATATATATTTCAGGGTTCTACATTTAGTGAGGAATAAATGGCAGTTAGCAGCTCTAATGGAAAGAATTAACAGCATTTTCCTTTTTTGAGTTTGAGTACCTTATTTTAATAAATATGCCTAGCTACTAAATTGAATCATAGGTGGTCTATAGGTTAAAACAAATTTATGGGCTTCTAGGGCATAGGCCCTATTCTCTCATTTGATTTGTCTTTTGTCCCAATTTTAATGGATATACCCATAACTATATTTTTTGAAAAATAGTTGTTATACAATTAAAGATAAAATTATCCGTGTGTAAACTAAGTATGTTAAAAAAAATGGTCATACAACTTTACTAAACTAACCTTGATATCATTAAATTTAAAAGGTCTAATTCTAGATAGAATATTAACAGAAGCCATAATGCACGCAAAAGACACTCTATGAGATTTTTTTTTTTTTTTTTTTTTTTTTTTTTTTTTTTAAAAGAACAAAATCAAGGTAAACAGATGGCAGGTTCTTTTTTCCCAATGTTCCTTTCCTATGAAATTTTTTGGGATGTCCAAAAAATATCGATGTATTGAGATATCGATATTTTGGGCTCAATATTTCGATTTTTCTTAGACGATATATCGATATTTCGATATTTTTTCTTAATATCGGGAAGCCGATATTTTTTCCAATTTTTTTTTTTATAATGTCCGGAAAATAAAAATTCTTTATCCCCCTCTCCCGACACCCTGAAGTGAAACTCTCTCTCTCTCTCCCCATATTTCGTTCCTCCCCCGATATATGTCATGTATAAAATAAACCGAAAAATTAAGGGTTTATTGACTTTTCGTCTTTTCGAGAACCAAAAATAATGTGAGGAGGGGGATCGTCAAAAATCTTAGTACATGGCTAGATGCGCATATGGCACATGCCACATAGTAAAATAGTCATTCTGATTCTGTGACTCTGTCCGGCGTCTGCACTCCACAGTCCGCAGTTGATTTCGTTTTCATCATTTCAAAATTCAATCATTCTGCAGCATTCAATGTTTTAATTCACTTTATTGATTTCAGTAATCAGTGTTTAATATTCAATCAGTTATTCAGAATTCAGGGATCAGTGGATAGAGGTGTCGTATATGGTAACTGCTAAGTATTGTGGTTTTTTAAGGCTCTTAGTTTCAAAAATAAATTCAAGATTTTTTTTAGAGAAGTTTAAATATAACGTGTGGAGAATTAAATAAAACTAAATTAAACATGTCATCAAAAAGTAGAGACTGGGATTAATTAAAAATATATATCTAACGACGAGGCAGTTTGTAATCTCTGTGGCAGAAATGTGAAATCCAGTGGCAATAAAACAAACCTGAAAGCTCATATGGTTGCCTAGTTGATTGAATGTCTGACACGTTCTCTCTCTCTCTCTCTCTCTCTCTCTCTCTCTCTCTCTCTCTCCTCTCTCCTCTTCCTCCTCTCTCTCTCTCTCTCTCTCTCTCTCTCTCTCTCTCTCTCTCTCTCTCTCTCTCTCTCTCTCTCTCTCTCTCTCTCTCTCTCTCTCTCTCTCTCTCTCTCTCTCTCTCTCTCTCTCTCTCCTCTCTCTCTCTCCTTCTCTCTCCTCTCCTCCTCTCTTTCCCCTCTCTCTGCCTCTCTCTTCCCTTGTATAGCTTGCCGGCTAAGAAAGCCCGCATCGTTGACCTCTCTTAGGTTCCTTTCTTCCTTCCTCGTATTTAGCAGATCTTCTTCCTGCCAAGTCCGATGATTTCTCCGATCTCGAAGCACTCCTAATCCTGCTTTCTGACAGCCTCCTCTCTCATGGCGATTCTCCTAAAGATAGCTGAACAGAAAATGTTTTCTCTGTTGAATGAAATAATGTGGTTGATTAATAAATTAATATTTGGTTAAAGCTATATAGTAGTATATATATATATATATATATATATAGCAGTATATAGCATAGCAGTAGAAGAAGAATATGAAAGAAGAAAAGAGTAAAGAAGGTAAAATATATATAGTATATATGTTAAAATATCGATATATCGATATCGATAATTTTCTTCAGCTGATAAATATACATCGATATTTATTAATATCGATATGTCTATATCGATATTTTTAAGATATTTCCAAGGTCCTAGTAAATTATACATACATCCTCAGAGCATATAGTGAAATAAGAGCTGCATGCGCTTCATGTTATACTCTTCTCTCTCCCATCTTGTGTGTGTGGTAAAGGTGTTTTCCGCAAAAACCCAGCCTAAAAATTAAAACAGATTTGGGTGTCCAGCTGTTGTATGAATTTATTTAACATTCTCCTGATATTTCATATTTAGAATGTTGGAAAAAGTCTTTTCGTAGCAAATGTTAATATATTTAGTACCTTCAGTTATATCTTATTTTTGACTGAATTGGCATTAATTGGGGAACCCCAATCAAAGTTTTGTTTTGAAATAGAGTCAAGCTGAGATGAGCAACCAGAGATCAGCAAAGTCTTCCTCAGGTATTTTTGCCTCTTTCTGAAAAAAAAAAAAAAATTGTACTGGAAACCTCAAAATATCAATGTATCGTTGATTATCAATTTTTAAAAACATCGAAAGAAACTTGATAATCGCACGGAAAACTAAAAGGTGTATATAGCAGTTATATATATATAAGGTGAAGACAGTTATATATATATATATATATATATAAGAGCAAGATAGCAAAGTATATATATATATATATGTTGGCAGATGCATGACTAAATGTTAATGTTATAAGAGTATATATATATATATATATATATATATATATAAAGTTATATATATATATATATATATATATATATATATATATATATATATAAACTTCGTTTTCCAGAAGTCCGAGTGCAGCCCGTGTGCAAATCGACTGAATTTCTTCGAATTGAAAAATACATTAACCAATCAGAGAACAGGAAATTTGAGTACCTGAAACGGCAGCCGAGCGAGCTCGTCGGATCAGCTGACAATTGTAAAACATACTGTTATACTTATATGTATCTATTTTATGAAATGATACGATATATATTTAGTATCCCTAATATGAAAGTTAAATTAAAATATTAAAAACTTTTGGCAAATTATCGGCACATGTTTTGTAAAGAAATTTGTTTGTAAACAAAGTACCCTTCCGCAGCCTCGCCCGCGCTGAGGCACTGGGCGAAATCGAGGATTTTGCAACAACGGGCGCCTGGATCGTGACGTTTCATGCACGTAGAAGTGCGCGCGTCGGGAAACGATAGTTGCCCAGAAGCCTGAGTGCAGCCCGTGTGCAAACTCAACTCGGAAACGATTGAAAAAAATTACATTACCCAATCAAAGAACAGGAAATTAGTACCTGAAACGTTGCCGAGCTAATGCCTGTCGGATCAGCTTACAATTGTAAACAATATCTTATACTTATATGTAATATCTATTTTTCTATTGGTATCCTTAATATAAAAGTTAACTAAAATACTATTAAAAACTTTTGGCAAGTTATTTCCGACACTGAAAAATCGCCACATAAAGAAATTGTGTTTGAAACAAAGTATCCTCCTGCAGCCTGCCCATTTATTAGCACTCCCCTGAAATCAACAGTGATACTTCTGTCGTTTGACTGTGACTTACGTGACGTGTAGGCGTGCGCAACGGGCCTTCGGGAAACGATGCATATGCGCCCGCGTGCCGCTCGGAGCAAAGCCCGCGCCGTGGAACGCAGCTGATGTAAGGTGAGCCTGTGTGCCCGCCCGCTGTGCTCCGGTCTGAATTGGGTAGGCAGCTATAAATATATATATATATATAGCAGCAGATATATATATATATAGCAGTATAACACATCTCATCAATTATTCAATACACACTATGTCACTGTAAGGTTATATATATATGTTGGTTATATATATATATGTTAAGAGTAGTATAATATGTATATATATGCATGTATATATAAGGTTGCAGCATAAGATAAATAAATGGTATATATGTTATAGAGTATATAAGAAAGTTATATAGAGCATATAGCATATATATATATATAAGTTAAGGTTATGAGTGCTAGTTTAGTATATATGTTATATATATATAGAGTATATATATATATAATAAGAATATATATATATTGACATTACATAATAATAATAATAATAATAATAATAATAATACACACACACACACACACACACACACACACACACACACACACACACACACAATAATAGAAAAGCTACTAAAGTTATAAACATCAAGTCTACCAGACACCTAGAAAAGCTTGGAGATGCCGAAGATTCTGTAGAGGGTTTGAGACTGGGAAGGCTGGATGGTTGGGGCCTACTTCCACAGGCAGGCTCTTGCTCACTCCAGGAAGTTACCAATGAAGTTCTGATGGTAGTTGCTTTGTCAGAAACTTCTTGTAGAAGGTTAAACAATCAGGTTCTTAAACAAGGGAGCAAGTTGGAGTATAAATTTGAGGTGCATACAGAATGAAAGTTGCTAATACAAGCTGAGCCTGAAACCCCAGTGTCCTGGGAAATAATAAATAATATGCTAATACAGAATATAATGATATATAAATAATGATAGTAATAAATAAATAAATAAAAGTTATTTTAAGAAAAACAAGTAGGGCCTACATTGGCCTACTTAAATTTGAAGTATACACAAGAAAAATTGGGCGTAGGTTCCTTAATAGGAAAGCCCCTGAGGATGAAATAGGCCTTGGTTTATGCCTGATCCAAGGCCTGCTACCGTGAGAATAAACTAGCTAATATGGTTGGTAAAATATAATATAAAAAATGACACGATATATTCACTTCATTCATGGGCCTTCCTAGTGGGCTTACTTAAATAACAGAATTTTTACATAATATTCAAAATAACTTCATATTTTTTACAAATGGCCTTTTTTACCACAGGTAAGTCAAAAACGTGGCTTTAATAAGCCTAATCACGCTGGTTAAGCGAAAATAGTGGCGTAAAGAAAAAAATGGCGATAGAATGAAAACAAAGTGCCAAATGATAGAGGCACTTCTGAAAGATGAGTCACTCTATTTTGATTTGTAACATTGTGAGAAAAATGAGAAAGTGGGCCCACATATTACGTTTTTGCAATTTTATATTTGGTGTGTTATTTGACTTAACCTGATAAACAATAATATATATATATATATATAGCAATATATATGATAGATGTAAAAAAATTTCTTACAAAAGGAGCAGCAGAGCAGCATATATGTTAGTTGTTACTATAGTATATATATATATAAGGTTATATGTTAAGAGCATATATATATATAAGGTATATATATATATATATATATATAGTATAGTATATATATATATATATATATATATATATATTTTCTGTCCTTGAATGTTCTTTCAATTCCACCTTTAAGCTTTACATTCAATTTTCCAGAGTTTATAATTATTAAAAAATTCTTTTTAAAGGTAAGTAAGTAAGTCTGGGGTTCCGCAGCAGAAAATGCCATGGTCTTCAAATTTGCTGTAATATTTCTTTATTTCTGCAATTGTGTTTCATGTGCTGGGTCTGCAGCTGAATATGTCCCAGCACGCCTTCCATAATTGATTTAGAAGCTTTCTTTGGCAGCCGCCAAAATGCCATCGACTTACGGAAGTTCTAGCGAACAACGTCGTGAAGCTCACTGTATAAAAGCAATAAAGGACTCAAAGCCAATATGAAAACTGAACATCACATTAAAACTCTTTTTAGAAAATGTTATGAGGCTACGTTAGTACTAGTAATTACTACTTCACCTTTTCAAGCTTTTCAATACTAATAAACACCTAAAAAAACATCGTCTGGCAAACATATAATGTTTCTCTTTTTCTTTTCGCCACATTTCGTGTTCCCTTTGTATATTTCATATATATATATAAAGTATATATATATATATATAGGTATATATATATATATATATAATAGTTAGCTATTTATAGTTAGTATATATATATATATATATAAGTTATATATATAAGGTTATATATAGTATAAAAATATATATATATATATATATATATATATATTAAAGTATTCACAATTCATAGGGGGGGCGTTAACTGTTAGCCTCTGCATGCGCAAGGCGAGGCCCAGGGTCAGGCGTCGCCTTCGAGTTGTCCCTGAGGTGATTTGTAAACACCAAACCGCATCAAAATCGCTTAGAGGTTCGATTTTGAATTCATTTTGTCCCATGCTTTGACATTTGTCATTACCCAGAGAATTTAATGATTGGGAATTTAATGTCGAAGTTTCATTTTTTTGAGTTTTGTGCTCAGCGTTGTCCAATTTAAAACCCACTTTTTTGATTTTAAAATGAAAATTGTAATTTCTTTAGAAATGGATGAGTACATATGTAGTCAGGGATAGTTCGGGGTATTTTTAGATAATTGTTGCCTTTGAGCTTTTTGGAACAAATTTTGAAAATTCTGTGGACCCTGATTGGGAAACAAGGGCTTAAACCAAAGAACTCTGAAAAGAAGCCTAAAATTTGATATTATCGGGCGAGTAGGAAAAAAAATATATATATCAATTTTTCACTTTTCCAAAAATTCAAACGTTTGAAAATGTGAATTGAGATATTCTTTTCCTACTTGTCCAATCACATCTTGTATAGTTAGATGTTTTACTTAGATAATTCTTTTGCATACTCAAAAGAAAAAATTTTTAAAAGCCAATTTGAAAATTTGATCCAAAACAAATCCAAAACTAATGCATATGCAAAAAGAAATTCTATTCTTTATTCGGTTAGATATGCCCAAGTTAATTTCCTTCATCCACTGCACGAACAGAAAAATTTATCCCACTTTTTCATTTTAAAATCCAAAAAAAGTGGGTTTTGAAATTGGACAACGTTGAGCACAAAACTCGAACAAAATCGAAAAAGTACTTCGAGCCTTCGTGCATTTTGTAGGTAATGGACCCATCTATGCATATTTCAAGTTTGAAGTAAAAAATTCTGTCAAAAACATGGGATTGAAAAATTGAAAATTTGAAAGAAAGACTACAGACACAGTAGAACACCCGAAAAAAAAATAAATTAGTGCAAAATAAAGATACAGTTTGGTTCATAGGGTAAAAATCGGATGGAAATTCCGAATTTTATGTCCATTTTTAGGGGGGGGGGCGAAAATTGGGCTTAGCGTGAACCGAATATTGGATCTTCCCCTTTAGCACGAATTTCGTTCAAAAACTACCACGATTTCTTACCTGGTTTACTGTTGTTTTCAAAAAATTGAAATCAGCTGTTGTGATGGAGAACGTCGGTTTGGAATAAACAGAAATAAAAAAAAATAACATGGTTTATATTACTATAAATTGATCAACTATTGTGATGAAGTTCATCTATTTGGAAGAAATAAGATTTAAAGCTGATTTTATTGAATGAAACCTTCATCAATTCAAACGGGCCTAAAACTCATCCATTTCTTTTTTATTTACATTTTTCGTAAGAACATGCTAAGTTCAGCAAGCAAGGGAAATAGCAACCTTACAGAATTGAGGAAATTCCTTGATATGGTATAATTGATATATATGGTAAGCATGTTTTGCGATTTTGAGATAAGTTTGACAAAAGCGAACTCAAATTCGATCATTTCTTACGTACGTTTCGTAAGCACAAATACAAAAACAAAAACGCTGTAACTTAGAAAATGCTAAATAAAATTTTCTATACATCACATTCAAACTGATTTGAAAACCTGGCAACTAGGCTACATGTTTTTTTTTATTTATTTTTTTTTTTTAAATTTAAAGTGATGTAAATTATTTAATTTTTAAGTGTAGATTAATAAAAAAATATATTTCAAGGTTTTACATTTAATCAAAGATCAATGCGGCACCATCCTCCTCACGTTGTTTCTATTTCTCCTCATTCTGTTACCTTTACCGGTTCAGCCCCACTTACACTCCTGCTGTCGCTCATACTCTGAATACCTTTCCTCCTTCAGGAGCTTCTTCTCCCGCTCTGGAGGACAGGCTGTCCCGCCTGGAGAGGAAATGTAGAGGATATCATGATGGATTTACGCCTCATCACCCTCCGCAATCGCTCCCCCACCCCGTATCACACTAACACCTCCCCGTGTAAGGTCACCCTCCGCCAGGAGGACCGCTGTGGAGTGTTACTATCATCACCGCACCTTCCAGCAGAAGTATGCCCGGAAACGTGTTCAGCCTTGCACATTTTTGGGAAACTCTGCAGCCAATCCTTAGGGGCAGTACTGGACAATGGCTCCCTTGCTCGGCACCGCTTTCAGCATGTTTCCGACCCTTCCACCAAGCGTCACTACCTTATCGATGAAGGAGCAGAGATTTCTTGTCTCCTTTCAAATAGTCTGGTTCCTCCCGGTACTCGATCAACCTACCCGTTTCCTATGCGCCGCGAACGGTACGGTACTGCCAAAGGTACATACGGTGAACGTTCATGCACCCTCGACCTCTCCCTAAGGAGAGTTTTCACAGTTGCTGCAGTCACTCAACCGATTTTCGGTGCAGATTTTTTTAAGCATTTCCACCTACCATGGTGGATCTTCGGAACCATCGCTTGGTGGATGGCAACACCACTTTCTCCAAGGGCAACATCACTCCTTCTGCATTAGGGAAAATTTTCGTTATTCATCCTCCCATTTCTTCTTCCTCTCTCTCCTGCACCCCTGCTTTTCAATTGCCCAAGTCAAGCACTCAGTCCTCCACCACAGATCCTCCGACCTTTGCACGAGCTCACCCCGGAGAAGGTAAAGATCGCTCGTGCGAGTTTGATACAATGCTCGAGCTGTGAATCGTTAGACCTTCCAAGAATAGTTGGGCTGCACCCTTACACCTTGCCCCCAAAGTTACCCTTGGTGAATGGCGCCCCTGTGGAGATTTTATGGCTTTCAACTCCATCGCTATCCCGTTCCTCACATCCAGTCTTTCACGTCCCACTTCAGTGGTGCTACAATATTTTCCAAAATCGACCTGGTCCCAACCTATCACCAGATCCCTGTAGCATCCGAGGATGTTCAAAGACTGCCGTGATTACACTTTTTGAGTTCTTGAGAACCCCCTTCGGTTTACGGAATGCTGGTCAAACTTTCCAGCGGTTCATTGACACCGTCTTGCGAGGGCTACCCTTCTGCAGGGCCTTCTTCGACGACCTGCTTATAGCTTCCAACTCTGAAGAGGAACACAAGCACCACCTTTCTGCTGTCTTCTCCAGACTAGACGAATACGCTATGACCTTAATTTTACATAAAACATAATGATCCGATAATCCCATTCCTAACCCCCTTACTGATTCAACATCCAACACATACTTCAACATCTCCTTCACCAACACAAAATCGATCATACTTTTCACTTCGATACCATCGCTACCTACACCAATTCTAGTATACTTATGAATACTCTTTTTTTTTTTTTAAGTATTAGTTACACACATACCTCTCCCCTCACAGAATCAATCACCTTCCTACCATTCTCATTTTCTTCCGACACCCCAAAGCCACCTGCTATAACATCCCTTAAATTTTAGTCACCTATCCAATCATTTAAGTCACCCAACGCAATCAATCTGAACCTCTTACTCACCCCATCCAAGACAACGTTCAGATTATCCCAGAAAATCGATCTCTTCAACATTACCCTCAGATGGACCATACGTCACAACCACACATACCTTGACCTTTTCAAACTTAAATTTAATCATTATAATTCTAGTATTCACACACACAAAATCTACCATAGCTCTGTACCACAAGCCACTCATCAGAAATGCAACTCCTTCTCTCCATCTCTCATTCCTTTCCATACCAGCATATACACATTTCACACCACACTACTCATTTTCACCGTTTCCTTTCATCTTTGTTTCAGTTACAGCGAGCAAATCAAATTTCCCCTTTCTAAATACATCCATCACATCTCTCCTCTTCTCCTCAACATTAATTCCTCTGACATTCCATGTACCCATACAATTCATACATTTTCGCCGAAAGATATAAGACATCTTACGGCTATGACGACCTTCTCCGAGGCATGCATTAGCATTCCTGGCAAAAGATAAGTGGTAGTGAGCAGCCAACCCAACTACCACCGTCCCCTTCTACAACAAGCAGGATATACGATGTGGGCAATTCTTTCTCCTCCACACACATAGGGATATAAGGGATAGGGATATCTGTAAGATGTCTAGAAGAGAGGTGTGGATATAAGTATGTGTATATGATATGTGGATAAAAGGTGGTGTCTGTAAGATGTTGTCTGAAGGATGAGTGTGGGAATGAACGCAGAAAAGAAAGGCGAACCATTAGGCACTGAAATGTCATGGGAGACGCTGTATATATGTGTGCGTGTATATATATATATAATATATATATATATATATATATACTATATATATATATATATAATATATATAATATATTATATATATATATATATATATATATAATAATATACTTAATATATATTATATATATAATATATATATATATATATATATATAACTTCTTCTCACCATACTCTTTGTAAGTGCATGTACTTGTCAGTCGTCTCGGACGAAACCCCTCCATCGTTGTTAATTCTCATCATACTCGCCTCTTCTACCTCATCATTTTTTCGTTTATTCTAAATCAAATCCTCGGCCTCCCCACCCTTATTGGTCTCCATTCGAAGTCATTATTGCACATTTGTCATTATTCATTCTCTTAACATGTCTAAACCACCTCAATTGACCCTTTTCTATAATGTAAATATTAGTGATGGGACGATTAATCGTTATCGGCATATTTTTTTCAATCGTCATCGGCAACTAATGCCAATTATTTTGCCAATTAAGTGAGGAAATATTACACCAGAAACCGGAGAAAGATCATGTTTCTGCATCATAATTTAAGAGCTCTAAATTTATAGTACTAGAATTTTGTCTGTCAATGTTCTTGCATATTAAATTTTTTTAAAATCAATGTTTTGAAGATGTTTACTATATATTAAAATTACATAAAATATTAAGTTGAAATATAAGGAGCATGAATGATTTTAATATTAAATAAATCATTACACTGGTCAACAATATTTTTCTGGCATAAGGTTTTCCAACTGTTTTAACATAATTCTGGGGTGCTGATTTCAAATCTGTCATCGGTTTTTTGTCTATCACATCAGGTTTTTGAGATATCACATATTGCAGGTTCAAATAAACGGCAAATTTATCATAATTTTTTGAAGAGCTGAACAGACTTACAGACAAGAAAAAAAGTAAGATCATAATAATGAAAAATACATTTAATACTTAGCACAAATTTGTGATAGTGAATGCTTATTACCATTTTAGAAATATGTACAGAAATGTAAATTGACAATAGTGATGTTACATTTGCATAAACGACTTCTTGTTTGACGATCTCCGATATATAGCTTGTGGATGTCTCTCATCAAGGATCAGCAGTAATCTAACAGTGTCCCATCGGCCTCGGTAGCGTTCTTCCACAACTTTAATGTCTTGATGAAAGCGTTCATCTTGCTCTTCACTCACGTGACCCAAGTTCTCTGGAAAGTCGTCCAACTTTGATGCTCATTCTACATCCAAGTGCTTGAAAACTCAAGAGCAGCTCCTCCACAATCTCTCGGTAGTTGTCAGCTTTCCTGTTCCCAAGGAAATTCCGAGCCACATCAGAGAATGAATTCCAAGCTCTAGCCTCTGCCGCAGTCATTGTTGTAACAAAGTGTGGATCACTGATGAGTTTTCTTATTTGAGGGCCATCAAATATTCAAACCTTTTCCTTCTCGGCACTGAGACTTAGAAAGATTGAAAAAATATAGCTGAAGCAGTCTCCAGTGTGATTAAGAGCTTTGACGAAATGTTTCATTAACCCAAGTTTTAGGTACAGTGTCGGAAATGGAAATACAATTTTATTCCTATCAATCAGAGGCTCATTCTTGATGTTCTTGTCACCAGGCGTCAAACTGATTCTTGGTGGCCAGGTCTTTGTCACCCAGTGTTCTAATGTAGCCCTACTGTCCTAGTAGCACAGGAAACAAGGGTATTTGGTATAACCTCCTTGCTGCCCTAGCAGAAAATTAATCATTTTCAAATCCACACAAATTAACCATCCATGAAGATGGTATTTGCAATCTATCCAGAATTTTCTTGATGATGACATACTCTGCTTTCATTTGTACAGAGTATCCTATTGGGATTGAATCATATATTTCTGTTGTGCAGTAACACACATTTCAAACTTCTTTTAATACTGTCAATAGAGTCTCCATTCACTTGAATCATATGCGAGCAGTCGCATATTGAAAAAAATCCCTTCAACATCATTACAATAAACAAGTTGACCATCTGAATGAGAGTACTTTCAAAGTGCTGCTTTTGTGTTATGATAAAAGGAGATACTAGAGCCAGGTCTGAGTATTCCTTTCTCTTTCAGTCTGGAGGCCAACAATTCAGCAGACTGCTTTGGCAAATACAAATCTCTTACCAGATCATTCAATTCAGGCTGACTAAACATAGCAATTGTTTCGGAATCTGCAACAGATGGCGTAAATTCGGTCAGAGCATCATCTGTAGAAGGTAAACTTATACTTTCAACATCAATCTCCCGTAGCTCAGTAAATACAGGCACATGTATTTGCTCACAGTGTTCAACTGGTCGTTTGGAAGATGGGATATTTGGGTATTGTAAGTTAAAGTGGTGTTTGTTTGTCTTATTGAAACCTTTTACATTGACCAGGCAGAAGTAGCAGTCACCCAAATGGTTTGTTGGTTCCCGCCAAACTATTGGCACATCAAATCTCAGCTTAGCATTCTTTAGTTTAAACCATGATCGCGAAGTTTCAACACACGTTTTGCACACTTTGTGAGAGCCCAATATTTGTTTTGGCCTCCCAGTCCTACTTTAAAGTAGGCAAGATACACCCTCTTGACAAAGGTATTAATGTTGCGCCTTTGATCCTGCAAAGTGAAGCTCCCACAGATGTAGCAGAAGATATCTGTGCATTCGGATCATCCTTCTTTCGGATGTTTAGCAATTGTTAGATCACAACCCTGCAATGAAAAATTATTACATGAAATTGATGATATGTACACAAAATAATTGTAATATGCAATATTGTGATAAATTGTGAAATGTACATAAAATGATATTAAGAAACACACTATTGTCCAAATACAACACCATCTTTTATCACTAAAGCAGTCACTGACTCGCAACAACTTGCAATCATTAGTGACAGTGTTAATTTTGGGTAAAATCTATGAAAATGGGGCTTGCCAATTGCATAGAAATGGGATGTGATAGAGCAAATCTGAGATCAGATTTAGAATCAGCATACTCGAATTAGTTAGTATAAAACAGCTGGAAAAGTTCATGCAAGAAAATGTTTTTTTTTTGTTTTTTTTTTTTGTTGACCAGAGTTATTATTAATCAAGAAAAAATATTATTAATTTACGAAAAGTTAGCGGAACTTATTCTACTTCCGCTAAATATCCAAAATTAGACTAACAGGAAAAACTTTCTATGTATTAATGGGATTCTTAATGTATTTACACATTTAAATAAGAATAAAGTAAACACAATTTAATTCTTCCTTATAATAAATGTTAAATTTATAAAAATAGTAGAAATTTTTAAAATATACCTTTTCAATTAATCGTCATCGTCAAAATTTACTATAATCGTCATAGTCAAAATTTCGTAATCGTCCCATCACTAGTAAATATGTTTTCGATTCACAACTTTATCTTATATCCTCGTTTCTACATCTATCAATTCTTATTCCTCCCGATTATCACCCTCTCAGCACTTTCATTTCACATGCCTTTATCTTCCTCTTGGTTTTGGTGTTAATAGCCCATGCCTCGCTTCCATAGGTAAGTATCAGCCTTAATATACTTGTATGTATTATTGCCTTTATTACTGCCTTAGTAGTGGATACATTTTAGGCCAGTGCTCCATTAAATTTAAATATTATTTAAATAAAAAATAATTAAGTATTAAAAATAAATAGATTCGTTACAAAGAAATACAAATAAGTTCGAAGTTAAAATATAAATATTTCTAAAATGCAGAACTGAAATACATTGACAGGCTGGATACTTCGAAAAGAGGGTGAGGCTTGAGTGCGTATAACATCTCGCAGAGGTGGGCAGATTCAAATGCACAAAATCAAAGATTATTGGTATCAGTGGCTTCCCTATAGTTAACCACAATTAACCCGGCTAACTTACGGTAAAAAAAAGGTACTTAACAAAGATTGTACAAATAACCTTATTTTTAACATTCGCAAGTTTGTCCACTGTCAAAACACACTTGATATATACTTGCAGCAAATATGCATATTTACCCTGTAAACTTACTGCACATTGAATCAAGTTTAGAATGCTGTCTGGGATAAAGAAAGTCACCTGCACATACATCTATAAGGTACTTCCTCAGTGACGACTTAATCCAAGAAACAAGATTGAAATTGAGGAAAATTGTTAAACCCCATAAAATTCAATAAACAAACTTTAAATTAAGTGAAAAGGAATACATTAAAGCCAAATCAAAAAAAAAATTTATTTAATATATATATATATATATTATATATATAGCAGCAGGACATAGTAGAAGAAAGAGTATAGTATAGTGTATATATATATATATATAGTATATATATATATATATATATATGGGTTATGCTATATATATATGTTATATAAGGTTATTGCTATATATATAGTATATATATATATATATATATATATATATTGAAATATACATTCACATATATCACAGAGCACAGAACAACAACAACAACAATTTTAAATAATAAAAGTGCAAAAAAGATGTGAAAAAAATATTTTTTTAATTAATTATTAGTTTCTTATATATATAAAAAAAGAAAAATAGGAAAAAACAAGACATTATTTAAAATATAATACTTCTTTTTTATATATAAATATAAAAAAAAATTGATATTAATTAAAAATATAAAATTTACTTAAACTAATTTAAAAAGTAAAAAAAAAAATGATAATAATAATAATAATAATGATAATATAGTGCTATTGTACAAATAATACTAATTACAAAAACTATTATTTCCTTAAGACTTAAATGCACTTTAAATAATAATAATAATAATAATAATAATAATAATAATAATAATCTCAACCTGAAAAGGAAGGGGACGATAACACTGATCCTCAAAGACCATATGACACAGCCAATGTGCAATATGCAAAGGCAGTATGTATACAAAAAGAGTATATATATATATATAGCAGTATATATATATATATATATATATATATATATATATATAGTTAAAGAAGCAGTTAAAGTATATATATATATATATAAAGAGATATATATATATATATATATATATATATATATATATATATTACTAATATCTGCATTTAATCAAAATTATTAATAGGGGCTTGCTCATATATATATATATATATAGTATATATATATCTAAATTATATAGTTATATATATAAAGGGTATATATATATACATATATTACAGATAGTTAGTTAGAAGAGTTATATATATATATATATATATATATATATATATATATATAATATATATATATTATATATTATATATTGTTGTTGTTATATTGTTAGGATGGTGGATGGGAAGCATTAGTTATATGAATAGCGCATATACATACAGTTATTATTGTTGTTGTTGCTATTATATTATATATATATATTATTGCTATAAAAATTAATGTCAAAACATATCTCCAAAATTCTAATAATAATAATACACACACACACACACACCACACACACACTAATACGTTCATTGGAAGATACTATTATCCTTAAATTTCTCAAATATTTGCTTTTCCTTTCATTATAATAATGAAATACAAAAGACATACGAAATATCTTAAGACAAGCAAAGTTTGATATTTAAAAGGCTATCAAGAGTAATATTTTGAATTGTACCTTCCCTTAATCTTAATAATATAATAAACTTTATAAAAGGAGAAAAAATAACCTTTTATCCCTCTACACAATCTCGCATCTACGACCCACTACAACTAGATGAAAACAAAAACAAATTGAAAATACTCTTCTTGGCAATCTACAACTTAAATCTATTCTCAAACATTCCACCCAATAACATTATATATATATATATATATATATATATATATATATATACATATATAGATATTTATACATAGCATATAGTATATATATACTAAGGCTAAGGTTATGTTAGAGTTGTTATATATATAAAAATAAATATATATATATATATATATATAAATGTAAAAAAAAAATATATATATATATATATATATATATATATATATATATATATATATATATATATATATATATATATATATATATATATATATATATATATATATATATATATATATATATATACTGAATCCTAGAATATCGTAGAAAACTATCAAACTGATCGTAAGAGAGAAACCAACCGAACAAAACTATAGAATCGATTCCAAACATTCTATCGAAGACAGTAAACAACCAAAATAGACACAAACACATAATATGTTGGGTAGTCATGCACAGATCAAGACCAGCCCCTTTACACATCAACATCCACCAATATAATGATAAAAAACATTAAAAATTTTCAGTTGTAAATCTCTTATTTGCTAAATTTATAAATTTGGTTAAGACAATTATACACACAGAGAAAGGCAATGAATTATGTGATATAATATATATATATATATATATATATATATATATATATATATATATATAGCAAGGAAGAATTGGCTCTATATATATATCTATAAGGTTATATATATATATTATATATATATATATATATAATATATTATATTATATTATAGACACAATGTGACTGATTGTGAGCCCACTGAAATATCTTCAGAATGATACCTGCTATATTAAATGTTATTGACTAATTACAAAATTTTATTTCATGCTAAGCTTTCAGTGGTGTTCTTTAGTGGTCCATCAGTTAATTAACAGACTTCTAAACTTTATAGAGTAAAAATCTAAAGTTTTCTTAAAGTGTATAGTAACTGCTAGTAGAAAGTATGGGTAATTGATTAAGAAATTGAGATTGAGTTAAACCGTTCTAAGGTGAAATTGGTGCATGTAAATACATTACGAAATCCTACTTCTTGAGTAATTGTTCAGGAAAGCTAGAATTTTCTTTTTTTCTTTAGGAAAGGCACTAAGTTCAGTAGTTTAAGAAAAAGCATAATTTATTTTAGTCAAGCAATTTATTGCAGCAAAAGTGAAAAATTATGGAAAGAAATTGCTGCTACTCAAATTCTAAAAGGTATCAAATACCAGAAGCAGTTAAAATAGTTATAAGAAGTCCTTATCAACTGAAATGCCATAATAAAATTATGATCAAGATCTTTATGTATAGCCAAAATATATATATAGTAGTAGTAGTAGTATAGGCTAATATATATATATATATATATAGTTGCTAAGAGACACCTTTGCTAAGATATTTTTGAAGATATGTTATATATATATATATATATATATATATATATATATATATATATAGATATATATATATATATAAATATATATTCTGAGAAAGTGTTTTGAAATACTGAAAAACATTTAAATATGTCAATTTGATCTAATAAGAAAAATACTATCAACTTAAATACAAACAAACTAAATCAAAGAAGAAAACAGAATCAATGTTTTTTAGATAGAGAAAAACTGCCATGGATTTTCAATTCAAAAAAAGAAAAGAAAAACAATGGACGCTACTGCCTCTGTAAGGACATTGACCTCCAATTCCGTTGTCAAATCCTACAAATCCTTCATTCAAGTAACTATGGTGAGGAAATAAAGGTAATAAAAAAATGAAATTTCTGTAAACTACTGAAAAGCTGCCTAGAGTACAATATAAAAAAAATCCTTGACGAAAAATCTCCCAAATGTAATAAAGTCTTCAGCATTGTCAGAAAATAGATGTATTACGAACAGCTTTAACTATATATATATATATACAGCAGGTTTTTCTCTTTTTTTTATATACAGTTATTATTGGGTTATTATTGGTTATATATATATATATATATATATATATATATTACAAGGTTGTTGCTGTTGCTGTTATACATACTGGGTTATGGCTGTTGTTGTTAGCTGCTGGCAAGATAAGTTGGTTAAGAAAGAGGTTAGCAAAGGGGATGAAGAAGAAAGTTATATTATATAGTATATATATACATATATATGATATGAGGATATATGCATATATATATATATATATATATATATATATACTTCTTTAACTTCCCCTTTCCAAAGATTGGGGATGAGGTGCACAACATACACAAGAAACAGTTAAGTTAGTAGAAGAACATGATGAAAGTCAGAAGAAAAGCCCTCTCCCCTACTGTTCTCTAAGTGAGAACCTGTCGTCAATCCTAGAGCTTCACAAGACTGTGACTGACATTTACTGTGGTATCTCATCAATGTAGGGTTCATCACCTGCTGGGTCAGGCCCACAACTAATATACCCTCACAAACCCACCCATTCACCTTAATTATGCACCCCCTTCAATCTACGCCTCTCCAAGCTCACTTTCTTCAGTCATTCCCAAATGGTTGATTCCCAGCACACTCACCACCATACATCCACTTAACCAACCGACTATCATCCATCCTTTCCCCATGAAAAAAGATCTTAATACAGACTCCTTTATTCGCTCATTTACATCTTTCTTCACACCACACAATTCTCTCTAATACACGTTCATTCCTCATTTTATCAATTCTTCTTTCACTTAACACGCCCCTAAGATTGTCCATTCCTGAAACAGATTGCACCTTTAGACTCAATACCTATTATTTTACACCATAGTTTCATTACTATACATCAACACCACGTTAATATAATACTCATGCAAAACCTTAGTGCACTTAAGACTTAGTACCTCTGTATTCACCAAGGATTTAATTGCACCAGTCAACTTCTTACCATTCACAACTTTCTTACAACACTGAATCATCCATTCTTTTTCATCTAACATATAGCTTAATATTTAAACTCAAAACACTTATTTCAATTGCTCACCATCCAACATGACTTCACACCGTAGACTCTCCTCACTCGTTACCATCACATTACTCTTATCTTCATATACTTTCAAACCCCTCCTTTTACACACCCTGCCAAACCAATCCTTTCAAACTTTCTTCGGATTCCCCACACAAAACCAAATAATCAACCTACAATAAATAAGCAGGATACCCTCCAGTCTATTCCATTCTCCATCAGTCTAACACCTTCCTCTACTGCCCATACATCTATTTCTTTCATCACCCTATCCATATACAAATTAAATAGCCAAGGAGACATAACACATCCCTGCCTCATTCCACTATCAACATTAAACCATTCACTTTCAACTCATTTTTTTTTTACACAAGCTTTCACTATCGACATACATACTTTTGATTCCATCCAGAACTCTACCACCAACACCCGCCACAGTTATCTCTACTTAACATCACCCACAGATGGACCATATGTTACAACTACACATAACTTTCTCAAACTTAAATTTAACCATTAGCATTCTCTAATACTCGCAAAAAAAAAAATCTAGCATAGCTCTGTGCCAGAAGTCGCTTATCAGAATCTCCCCCTCTCATTCCTCTCCACTCGAGCACACACGCATTTCACCCCATACAACAGGTCTTCACCGTTTCCTTTTATCTTTGTTTCAGTAACAGCAAGCAAATCAAATTTACACTTTCATCCATCGCCTCTCACCTCACCATTTACTCCTCTAACATTCCACGTACCCAAACGATTCATACAACTTTGCTGAAAGATTACTCTTTCTCCTCTACACACAGGGATAGCAGCAGCAGGCAGCATATGGCATATATATGAGAGTAGCATATATACAGCAAAGAGACAGGTACAGTATATATATATATATATATATATATATATATACAGCAGCATATATATATACATATATATATATAGTTATATAGTATAGCAGCAGCAAGTGCTGCTCAGTTAGTTGTTGTTACAGCAGTTGTTAAGGTTATATATATATATATAAGGTTATTATGCTATACATACATACTTAAATATATATTATTTCTACATATATATATAGATATATATATATATAAAGGTGTCTATAATAGTAGTAGTATTTTATGGTCTGTATGCTATACGGGGGAGTCTACTACTGTGTAAGAAAAATGTGTAGATATTAGCCCAAGAGGGGAGAACCATTGAAGTCACTTAGAGTGTTATGACATGCGTAACCCATAAAACTCAGAAATGCCCACCAGGCAACTTCATTGCTCGGAGAGCCCTTACTTCTTTATATTTAGCATAGTATGTTGAAGAGTTACATATATATATATTGGTTAAGTTATTATATATATATTATTATGTATAAGTTATATATATATAGCAGCATAGATAAGTGGAGTTGTATGTTATAATAGTTGTTATGAGTTATAAGGTTATTATATATAGAAAGATATATATATATATATATTATATATATATATATGTTGTTATATATATATATATATATATATATATATATAATATAATGCAATTCATTTCTTAGTATTAATCCTTGATAATTATATCATGAATAAATTAATCAAGCTAGGTCAAATTAAGTGGCAATAAATATGCTTTGAAAACAAAGAATAACTTGCAAAAAAAAAATCCTAGAATGAAAATTACAAATAGCTTCAAATTAAGATCTAGAATTCATAAAGGTTAAAAAGGAAACCAGTTATGCTCAAAACATCCTCTTGGAAGTCCTAAACATATATATGTCTCAACAGTTAGATTCCTGTGGCTTATACTATAGGGTGCGGCAATGAATAGGACGATTTGTAATACTCCCTAATGAAGACAAAATTGACAACTTTATTAATTTAGGTAATACCAAAAGATAAGACAATCCTTACAAAATCATTTATTTAAAAATAACAACATGAAGATGACGACCACCGTTTCACTCCACACACATTCTAGTAGTCTTTTGTGGAACTTGCACATCATATTGCATGTAATGACCACAGGAATTTGAGCCACCTTTTCCCGGATTCGATCTTTAAATTCCTGGAGGGTGCGTAGGGATGGTGGTTGGAAGACCTTTGCTTTCAAATACCCAAAAAAACAACCCAAACAGATCCGGTGATCTGGAAGGCAACGAAATATCCCTATTCCTCGACAAGATAGGATTTGGGAACAAATTCATAACAGTCATGCACTCCCTTGAAATGTGGCTCATAGCACCATCTTGTTGAAAACGGTGTCCTTGTTAACAGGAAAAAGGGCTAATTCAGGCCGAAGGAAGGTCTCTAACATGTTAACATAGCGCTGTGAACTCACTGGAGCAGTATGTCCGTCATCAGCTTTAAAGAAATAAAGAATCCAAAACACTAAACGATGAGATGGCACATCACACTGTCACTTTGACAATATTCAACAGTTTTTCAATAAGTGTTTGTGAATTTTCACGCTACCAGTAACGAAAGTTTTGCTTGTTGACAAAGACTGAAAGGTGGAAATGAGCCTCATCCCTCATCAATAGATTGCTACAAGATCTGACTTCACATTTATTCTCTTTAATAACTGATGGGAAAGCAACTCTGTTCGCACAGTCAACAACCTGTAGTGGGTTTACTATTTGAATCTTGTATGGGTGGTAGTGAAGGAAGATCTTCCTAACGCTGCGATCGGAAATTTCAAGTGATATCTCATGCCAACATGCTTACCAGGTAGGACTTCTTTGCCAAGCATCTTCAACTCTCGCAACATTGTCTGGCATACGTACACACCTTACACAGTCAATTCTTTTCTTCAGTGTAGAATTCGTTTCCTCAAAGTTTTTAATTTATGTTTTGATGGCATGGCTGAAGGCACCTGATCATTCCGTGGAATATTAAAATGATTCCGAAATGGACACTGCACGGAAACATAACTATCACTATTTTAGTAATAGCTTCTACAGCAAATGCATGATGTACACTGTTCTACGACTCCATCACAACTCCACACAACACCAATACTAAATCTCAAATGAAAAGTTAAGAAAGGGCTACAAGATGGCGGTAGTAACGTTTCACCTCTAACACAAGTAGCTATATCCAGTTTTGCCAAATCGACAGAATCAATGCCACACCCTGTATAACTGATGGTAAAGAACGATATTAAATTTGGTAAATTGAAATCTTTCTTTCTTCTTATGCATTATCAAAGCAACTGATTTAGCAAACTAAACCAAAGTTGATAACGTAAAAGTCAATGGCTTAAAATTTCAAACTTATAAGATGTTTGTGCCTTAAAACTAAACTTCAAATATTTAAGAAAGCAACTAAAAAATATTATATGTAGCACTTAAATGAAGTAATGGTTAAAAAAATTCATGTGTCAAAAATGTTACCTGTACCAAAAACTTTTTTGTACTAAAAACATTATTTTCTATGCATCTATATAAGACACAAGGCATGAAATGTCATTTTCATTTAAAAAAAAAAAAGTCATGTCAGAACAAAATCGTTCTGCAATATATTATCTAATGTATTTTATGTACAGTGTAATATATAAAAGTAGTGAACATGATGTTCATCTTAAATATATATTTTTCAAAAACTATTGATTGTAACAAAATTTAATAATTCAGAATACAAAAATGCTTTTCATCTGCTGCTGCTACTTTAATAAATACTACTTCATGGGAATTTACCCACCTATAATCAAATGGATCCCTGTTCTTTGGACTTGCCTGTATAAGGACGGATCAGGGTTGGAAAAAGATATATATATAGTATATATATAGCAAAGTATATATATATATATATATATATATATATATATATATATATATATATATATATATATATATTGGTGTACAGGGAAAACTACAGCACATTTATGATAACTGCTATATTGAGTCAGTATACCAGCTCAAGGAGTAACACAATAGATGAAATATCAAAACTAGGCACTGACATGCAACTGTCAGTTGCGAAACAATTTGGTGGCGTTAAGAGACAAACTTATTAATTCCGAAACTATGTGAAACCCCTTACGTGGGGTTGTTTTAACATCTCTTAGCTCACTTGTAACCGAATAATGGAACTCTATAGTTGGATGAACAGAAGATCAATAAAATTTTGGATGTACACCTTATGGACCTGCTCCTTTACCAGACGTGGAGTTGTGACAGAATTTAACCAACATCGCTTCTTTCTCTAAGCACAAGATAGCACACAGAAACTAACTCTAAGAAATCTATCTTAAAGTGGAACTATTTAGTTGAATGTGTTCTGATCACTTCGACAAATGGTTTAATTGCGCACGCAAGAACGGCGTTCTCATTGACGAATTACATTGTTGCAAAACTGAACAATTGCATGTCAGAGCTCCCTATATTTTAATCAAAATTATCAACTGTAAAAAATAATAAAAATAATAAAAACTTTAAAAATAAATAAAACTTAATAAAATAAAGAAGATCAGGAAGAAAATAATGCCCAATAAATGAAAACTGGTAATCCTAGCAAAATATATGAAAGCCTGTCTTCATCTTTCAATGAAAGACATTCCACAAATGACAAGAAAACATTTTAGCATATAAAAAAACAGAGGGAGTGTGAAAGAAAACTGTAAATAGGGCCAAAAACTATGGGAAAAGAAAACAAATACAAAGGGAAGGGACAATAACAAACAAATATATAAAGGAAAAGTTTCACTGGACCCACTCCCTGGGGCAAGAAAGTTATTTTCATGATATATATATATATATATATATATATATATATTATATATTTCTATATATATATATATATATATATATATTATATAATATGAAGTAGTGGTTTTATATATATATAGAAAGTTATTTTCATGATATATATTGATATATATATATATATATTGCTCCTGAATAAGTTATGTATGCAGCCAAGCACAATTTAAAAACCTGATTAAAAACATTAATTTGTCTAAATTGAATTAAAAATATTCATTTCCATGACACCTTGGAATGCTTTGCACCAAAACTCCACATTAAAAATAAACAACTGACAAACATAAAAAGTGTAGTCAAAGAGTAGCTTTGAAGTACGGCTCTATATATATACATATATATATAGCTATATATATATATAGCATAAGGCTAATGGTTTACTATATTGTTGCTAATATATATATATTAGCAGCATATATATATATATATATATATAAGTTATATATATATATATATATATATATATATATATAGCACATATATTATAACTAGCTTTCGTCTTAGACAAATTTTTTATGGTGCTGTATGGTAGTTAACATAGCATATATATAAGTAAACATTTTAGGTTGGCATGAAGGTTGGGCTATATATGCCATATATATATGGCTAATGCTATATATACAGTTATATATATATATATATGGCTGGCTACATGGCTGGCTATATTATTACATATAGATATAAGGCTGTTGTTGCTATATGGTTGGTTATGCTGCTGCCGTAAGTTACATATATATATATGGCTATATTATAGTGCACGTTAGCAGATATGCTTACATATATATTATATATATATATATACATATATTATGGCCCAAAAGTAAGTGTACTGATTGCTATGCTATATATATAGAAATCAGTATATAGATATATATGAGCAGATATATATATATATATATATATATATATATATGTTGATATAGCGATAAATATATATATATAATCACATTGAGTACCAGCACCTCGTTTTATTTTATTTCATTTATACAAAAGGCATTATAGTATGTAAATATTTGACTATAAAGCTTAGTTTTAATAAAAAAAAAAACTTGACACTATTATTATAATTATTATAATTCAAAATTTCATATTAATTTCAGATCTTAACCCTAACGAAAGTGGATGGGGTGGGTGGATATAGCCATTCATTCCCTCTTTAGAAAAAACAAAATAGACGGAAGTCCTACAGTACAACAGTCTGTAAAGGCTGTATTTTTCTACAGGAAAGGAAGGATTATGGAGGATAAAACAACATTGTGGGGAATGAGTCTGAAATTGAATCCTGAAGGATATGGGGTCAGTGTTTCTCTAGACTGTGAATATATATTATATATATATAGTACCCTCCAGAACTTTATTTAAACTGTCCCAGTTGCTTATATATAAGGTTGTTGGTTATTCTTAAAAAAGCATGCTATATATATATATATATATATATAAGAGCATAGTTGTAGGTATGTTATGTTATGGTATATATATATATGTTATATTAAGTTATATATATATATATATATTCTAAATCAAAATCAGAAGATTTCAAAACATCCTATGTCTTCTTAACTATTATTATTATTATTATTATTATTATTATTATTATTGGGAATTCATAGTTTACTTTGAGTATAAATAGAGGAATGACTGTGTTCAAAATGATAATTGTATCTTATGAAAGCAAAGTTAAATGCACTTATTTTTTTATCCTCATAATCTTAAAAGCCTCTCATTCTCTCTCTCTAGTTCACACACACACACACAATATAAGTGTTATAGAAGAGAAGAGAGGTAGTATATAGAGAGTGGTGGTGAAAGATAGAGAGTATATATATATATATATAGGGCATATATAGCAAGTATATATATTGGCATATATATATATAAGTTAGCAGTATATATATATATTATTATTATTGCTGATCGGTATATATATATATTTTATATATATATATATTGTTATTATTATATATATAAGAAGAATATATATACATATATATTAGTTATCCACAATGTTGGTTACATATATTATATATATTAGTTATTGGTTGTTGCAAGGCTGGGTTGCTGTTAGAAGAAGAGTACTATACAAGGCTGGTTGGTTGGCTGGCAAGGGTTAGTTGTTAGCAGCGAAAGGTCAGCTGCTACATACATACTACAATACAATATTAATGGGTTACACATATAGTTATACAAACATATACTGTTATTTCCATACATGGCTACATACAGCTACAAAGCAGTTGAAGAGCATACATATATGTATATATATATATATATATTATTATATATGGTTGGTTATGGTTATATATTATTGTTGTTAGCATATATAAGATATATATATATAAACATATTATATTATTAAAAATATACATGCATATTATATATATATTATTATTGGCTATATATATACATAAAGATACATATTTTTATATATATGCATATGATATTGGTTATATATATATTATTACTGTATTATTGTTATATATATAGTTGAATAAGATATATTATTGGTTATTATTATTATTGTTGTATATTATATTGGTAAATATATATATATATTATATTATATATTATATATATATATATATGTAATTTTAAAATAATGTTAATTATCTAAAAAGTAATAATGTTTTGTCATGTACGAAATTGTATCATAAACTTATCTGTATGAAAAGCGACATTACACTCAGTCAATTGCTAGTTTTTCCAGTGCGATACCCTTCCTCAACATTCTGTCTCATTTTATTGAATGCTTCTGTTTTAACGAAATCTACTTTCTTATAGACAACAGAGGCCTCTGCAGGAGCTATCTTAGACATCCCTGAAGTCTTCCCTGCGGTTGAAGTTCCACTACTCGACGCTATTTTGGGGCTACTGGCGATGGCTTGAGCTTGTGAATCCAGGTCCAAGTCAAGGTACTGAATCTCGTTCGATGAACGGCGTTGAACCATGTGTAGAGGAAAAAATATCTGCCGTAATCAAATTTATAAATAAGCTATATAAATAATAGGTAGAGAAATATTAATATTTGTAATAGTTAACGTTAATGATTTTTTATGTGGTACAAACTCATTCATGTAAAATTAAAGAAGAAGTTAAACATTATTGTCTATTATTTCAGAACTGTACAAAAGCTTTTCCAAGTCACTTATTGAAAAATAATTAGTGCGTTTTTAATCATAGTATTTAGCATTCTAATATCGATATATCGAGAGAGAGGATATGAGAGAGAGAGAGAGAGAGAGAGAGAGAGAGAGAGACAGAGAGAGAGAGAGAGAGAGAGAGAGAGAGAATATTTTTATATATTAAAGATAGAGATATACATATATATATATTTATATATATTTATATATATATATTTCTATATCTATATATATATATATATATATATATATATATATATATATATATATATATATATATATATATAATATATATAATATATATATATATATATATATATATATATGTTATATATATATATATATATATATATAATATATATATATATATATATATATATATAAGAGAAAGAGATATATATATATATATATATATATATATATATATATAATAGTAAGTATATATATATATATATATTTAAGTATATATATATGTAAGTAGAAAGAGAGAGAGTATATATATATATATATATATATAAGAGAGAGAGGGAGAGAGAGAGAGAGAGAGAGAGAGAGAGAGAGAGAGAGAGAGAGAGAGAGAGAGAGAGAGAGAGAGAGAGAGAGAGAGAGAGAGAGAGAGAGAGAGAGAGAGAGAGAGAGAGAGAGAGAGAGATTCTTACTTGCTCATCTGCAGCAGAATCTCGCCTGCTATTTGGAGATGAAATACTACTATCAGCATCTGTATCACTTCCTACTCCATTTCCTTTACTGCCATTCTGCAAAGAAGGGGGAGTTGGAGAAGGAGCAGCGCGAGGATTTCTTTGGTTTGTGCTACTTCTGATCTTGGAACGTGGTGCAGGATCTAAAACAAAAGGTGCAGATGATGGCGTCGGTACACCAAAATTCGACTCTACAGCCTTTTTATGTGGTTTTAAGTTACGATCTACAACAGGTGGGGCTGAAGCAGGAGGAGCAGGAATTCCTGTAACAGTATTTGCTGTCGAAGGAGTATCACTGACTGCTCCCCCAGAAGGAGGTGGAGACAACTCTGCTGCACTACAACTATTTGTATCATTCACTTTTTTCGGTTTCAATCCTCTATCGACAGCTGGAGGAACATAAACTGGAGTTTTGTTATTAGATTGAGGAATGTTAGAATAAATACCTAGAGGAGATATTCTTGGATCCATATCCCCAGACTTTTCTGTTGAGTGTGAAGACATTGGTAAATCATAAGAAAATACTTTTCCTTGCAATAATGGAGCACTATTGTTGTAACAATGTCGTCTACTTCTCTCAAATGTGGTTGAGCAGACTAGTTCAGCTTGATGGGAACGAGGAAGATCATAAAGATCATCAAACATATTTTTAGAGGTACTAGAAACAGTTGAGCTTGTTACAGAAGCTGGAGAAGGTTCTGGATCTGAGGAAGAAACACTGCTCTCAGGAAAAAGAAGTGTTGGGGGAACGACAGCTCTCCGTCCTTTACTATTTAAGGAATTTTTATTGGGTTTAACAACAGCAGCTAAATTCATATAGCTTTGTTGGACAACTTCGGCCAAGTGAGCTGGTTTAGGAGGTCTTGGGGGAGCTGCAAAGGGGGGTGGGTTTTCCAATTCAGATGCATTTTGAGTTTTCTTTTGAGCATCACTAATATCTGAGGAAACATTATCTTTCTTATTTGCTAGGGACTTTTCCTCTTCAGAGACAAGCACGTAAAATCCTTCAACAGAAGAGTGTATACTATGGGAAGTTTCAGAATTTCCTGGAGGGGGCCGTAAATGTCTGGGAACATCATAGGACTCCCTTGGTTTAGCACCTTTATTACTATTTTGCCTTTGAACATGAAAGACACTCTGAGTTTTGGATCCAGAGACAATGGGCGCTGGTGGCGCTACTTCATTTGGAATACTTAATCTCTGATTTTCTTCTCCATTTGTATTTTGAGGAAAATCTTGTACAAACGGGAACCTGGTGTTGGCTGAATTCTTTTTACCTGTTATACACTCACTAATGGGAATGTAAGGTCCAGAAACTGTTGAAGACGCAGAAGGTGGTGGGGAATCAACACAAGGGTATTCAATCAAGCGTTGAAGATCAAGACTTACTGGTGGTGAAGTGGTATGTGGAGTAGGTGGAGCTGATGCAGGATTAAATGAAGCTATAGGATCAATCATATCCTCCTGACTCATCACTTTCAAGCCACAAACTTGACACACACAATCCACCCACCTATTCATAGCTTCTTCAGTCTCTGCACAAAGGTAGAACACTCTTTTAGGAGTTTTAATATCAAACATAAATTTGTATTCAAACTTCCTATGTGCAAAGGTTATTCCCGCGTCAACCTGAAAACACAAAAGAATAAGTTGAGATACAAAAACTCTTAATCAAATTGAAGTATAAATTTCTACGGCTATAACAAAGATATACAATATGCATAATAACAAAACTAAACAAATTAACCTATGTCAGGATCTTAAGAGTATGATAAAGACCTGGAAACTAAGGGTATACGTAAAAGACCTCCTCAACTTCAAATTTTCAAAGAAAATTTATAATCTAACAATAATTATGTATGAAAAAAGAATAAGATAGAGCAATCATAAAAGATTTTATCCGGTATGCTGCAATTGCCCACATTAAGCAAGTGTGCCTTTGGTTGTGAGTACAATTCTAATGTAATATTCAGGTTCCTGCCATGAATAACACAGCATTTCAGAATTTATTTAATCAAACACTGTGACGATTCTCGCCTTCTGATTGCAAGTCAACAACATTAAAACTGTACACACCCCAAACACAAAAATTGGCAGAGCATTTTGTCATGGAAACACTACACAATATTACCTTTAGACTTCTCTCTGACTTGTTCAAAAGCGAATTAAGATGTTTTTGTGTCCAAGATTTCGACATTTTAATAAATTGAACTTTCCTAACACCTGAAAAGTTGCCTCATCAAAAAACATTATTTTTTTTTTAAAAAGAAAAAGTTGACATTCAAATACACAGGAATAGTAACTGCAAACTAATTACTAGCAACCCTGTCATCTTATGAGATCTCTTTGTAGAGTTTTAAGGATGTACTTCCTAAACATTTCATTAGCGCATTATGAATAGTTGTGAGGCACTCCTAAATCATGTCTTGCTGTTCTGGTCTTATTTAAATACTATAGTATGAATTGCACTTGTGACTGTTTACCATTGGTTTTGACAAAGATAAATTTAGTTTCAAGAGTGGGGATAATCAATGAATGACGTTTTCATTACTTACTTCCTTCTTTAAATGGTTTTACAATTTAAACATATTTTCTGCAAGATTCTACTGATAAGAACTTAATGTAGAGATGTTAGTATTTGTAGCATACGGAACAAGAACTTTTTGCTGTTCAATATTTCTTTCCAGTATGTAAATGATGATATTAAATAATACTTTTTAAACCTAGATTTGTGGAAATTGAGCTTTTAAAGATTTGGTGAATTTGTTAACTGCTAAAGCTGACTGATTAATGTGTTTTACCATATTCTACTGGCTGTAATTAAATTCTTCGGTCAACAAAACATATAAATGGTACAAGCATCTTGGTCACTCACTCAGTAATAGGCTAATTTGCTTACTCGTACATCCCTAGTAAAGTGCCAGAAAAGTTAGGAAGAGGAGAAATAACAAAGATAATAAATTTTATAGAATGGGATCTTTAGTACAACAATGTATATACCGTATGTATATAGGTTTAACAATTTTAGGATGTGGTGGTAAAAGATGAGTTTCAAGTGTTGAAAGACCAAAATTTTAGTCATTCAAAGAGTCACTATGTTAGCAGACTCGAAGGTCTTCTTTTTCCATGAAACATAATGACACCCACAATCTTTAGTTGAATGCCACTTTCAAAGGTCGATGTAGACTTGAATATTAATGCAAGGAAGATTAAAAACAGCTAGAAAAACAGATAACAAAAAAATCCTCAAAAGGGAGGTGGCTAGAAAAAATAAAGACCACACTGAACAAGCCTAGAATTTCCAACCTCTAGAGAAAATTCAAATGGAGACACATGATGCAAAGAAGTTGCAAAGGTGGTGGAATGTGAATGATTATCTCCCTTGAGAATCTTGCATCAATTATTGAAAAGAGATACAGCATCCATGTTACATTGCAAGGGTAAATAGTCAAGAAAGTAAAGAATGGTTTATAAATCTTGTGACCTTAACCTTTGACATGATCCTATTGAAAAGATGGAGAAATCTGAAGACCTCAAAGATGTGTGAGCAATACTACATATAAGAATTGTAAAAAAAAAAGAAGAAGGCTTAATTAAAACCTGTTGCTAATGGATGTTAAAACAAAGAGTGTTTATATTGCTCACAGGTGAGACAGTAAGCCATATATCTATAGAAAAAAGTTGGAACATGTTTTTCAGGAGATTTGTAGAAATTGAGTTTTTACAGATTTGAATATCACAAGATTCAGCGCAACCCCTCTGATAAATAAATAAATAAATAAATAAATATATATATATATATATATATATATATATATATATATATATATATATATATATACCGTAACACGGGGTAACGATTTTTCCTCATTTTTTTGTAAATTCAAAATATTTTTATGATGCAATTATATAAAATGGTTAGTAAATAAATGAAAATACGCCTTAATCATTGGTCTATATTTACCTGCTAGTTATTTGCCCATTCTGCTGTTTTTATCTTCAGCTAGAGGCTCAGTGGGCGGTAAGGTGAAACTGATGATGGGCAACTTGAACGGGTGTTCATCCAGGAGATTTCATTTCAAGCCAAAATTCTTGGCTGGGTAAGTACTTAAATTTATCTTAAAACTAATTTCTAGAGTTATCTAATTTAAATTAAATTAAATTAAATTAATATTTTATTGCTGTTGCCAATTCCGTCTCCTCTGACTCAGCCTCCTTTCTCCTTCTTTCTATGTACTCCTAAAATTTCATCCTTCTAGGTAAATTTCTATTTTTAGGGGCTGGCACCTGTTTTAGAACAAGATTACGTCATAGGAATGAGGTATACCAAATTTGGGGGGAGAATATGAGCGCTCTAATTTCACATTTTAGGCACTCCTTTTTTCCAAGAGTGATCTCTTCAAATCCACAGACACTTCTTTACGTAAAATAAAACCCTGTTCCTGAGTTCTCTATGGGCTGATAAATATATATAAGGACACCAATATTGTATTATAAAAATATTTACTAATCCCCAATAGCACCAGCGGTCCATGAGATACCATTCCTCCTTACTCTTCCTCCTCTATGCAATTCCAAATTTCATCCTTCTACGGCATTTCCTATTTTTAATTTAATGATGTTTGTTTAAATCTATTAAATATTCAAAAAGAAAATAACAGGAATAATATATTTTTAAAAATCACAAGTGTGTTGTTAAGCATGAGAACTTTTCCAAATGCTCCCATGGACAAAAAGTTTCAAAAAATTAAAACATAATTTATATCGTCTATCTTTTGTTTAGAGTATGGGAAAAATACCTTATATGACCCCCTTATCCTACATGCAAAATTTAAACAGTACAAATGCTTCGAATCAGAACGGCAATATTTTTTACAGGTGTGAAAATAGAAAATGAAAACTACACATTTGCATGTAAAACAGGATAGTAAAGGTTTGTGTTTTACACTTATATTTAGTACTTTAAAAGTTATAATCATTTTACATGAACAAAATGAGCCTAAAACCACCTTCCTACTCCAAATAGTTTAGGAGTTATCAAACAATGTACATTGGTCGTAAAGTGTTCCAAGTTACCTCATGATCCAAGTAAATTGAGCCACGGTATATACATATATGAGTATATATATATATATATAAGTTAAGATATATATATATATAAGTGTTATAGGTAGGTAGTTATACATAGCATAAGTATATATATATATGTATATATATATATATGCAGCAGCAATGCAGGCTGTATATACATATATATAAGCATAGCAGTTGCTATACAGCAGCATATATAGTATATAGCAAGGCAGGCAGGCAGTATATATATATATATATATATATATATAACCCTATCTGATTAAAAGAAAAGATTCACATAACATGAAAATTTTAAAAATATATTACTTGTTCACATTGATCAAGATCAATCTTTCCTTTTAATTTCTTCTTTGTGTCGTCCGTATAATACTCCAAGAAATATTGACCTGGTAACTCCCCAGATCGAAGAACAAACCACCGATTCCTCCATTTCTGATATAAAGATAAAAAATAGTTTAATAAATGAAAAATGATTTTTATATTTTTGATTTTAATGTATTATCATAAAATTATTATTCCATATTACATAATCTCATTCATTTATAATTCTTAACTTAACTAATTTTAAAAGAAAAGAGCAGTAATATTATTATATCAACAAGTCCCAGTATACGGTATGGGGCATTAGTCATTCAGCAAGTCCCAGGTTATGGGGCATTTGACTACATCAATATATCATCGTCACAGTGTATGGGTTTCCAATTTCAATTAATCATTCCCAGTGTGTGTCGATCATCAGCCTTTACACAGAAGAGATTCTTCTACCTGAAATTAACTATTACTTTATATTGCTGCACTTTTCCACACCACAAACAAATATATTCAGCATAGGCTCAACTAGGATTATTTTTGAACATCAGCAATTAGAACTACCAGCACAGCAACCTCTGGATCTGTGATATTATCGATTGTTATCATTTGTGTATAATATTAATCTAAATTTAATAAATATAATCATTAAACATTTTCATTTATTATCCTCGTGTCAGTAGTTTGCCTTATTCTTTTAAAATCATCTTATTGCTTATACTCATTAATCAAATTGCTTTCAGCCTGAGCTGCCTATTTCATTATGTGACCAGATTCTTGGTGACCCCTTGAGTCCTGCACAACTAGCCGATGTAAGTAGAAAATCTAATGGTCGTTTTTTTATATACATCCTGGTACTCTGTTTTAGTTATAGTCTTGGTTAAATTAAAGTTACTGAAGAGGGAAATCTTGGGAACTTTGCGATTAATACATACATTGACGAAGTTTGGGTGCCAAACCCCCCAGTATAATTTATCCCCAAGGTTTAATATTTTTCACTCTCCCCTCCAACACACCCAATCATGTGTAATCACATTTGGAGCCATGGAACACCTGAGAGAAGTAGTAGGAGGAGGGTTCCCAGAATCGACCAGGGTGGAATTAAATTAAAAAGGGAAGCCTGAAGAGATTTGCCTTTTCAGAAGAAGTATTAGCTACAGATCTTTCAGAGCAAATAAGAGGAAAGGAAGATTCACATAGGTTATTAGAGATGTTTTTGGCAAGGGCCAAAAAATTTTATCAGTAGGAGCTCCAAGGAGATCAGCGCACTACCTTTTGGTGAAAGCATGTCTAGCCTGACAAATTATATCCCTACAAAAATTTTGAGTTGAATGAAAATTATCGAGTGCTAGAAGTAGTAGTTTTTTCCATTTCTGATCGGAATTATCTCTACCCTGAAGAACACAAGAACAGGTGCCATCAAGCCACAGATTTTGGGGAGAAAAAGATTTAAAAGATAGAATGAACCTGTCCAATCCCTTGGAGATCACAGTGCTAGGGGATTGCCTTTCAGACAGTCTGGCTTTAGCTAGGGAAGATTAGGGCTTTCATCATTGTAGACGGAAAAGTAAAAAAAGAAAGTGAATGAAAAGAATCCATTTTGGAAAATAGATGAAGAATAAATAAAAGAAGATATTGAAGGAAATAATATAAAATATAGAAAATCAGAAGAAACCAGAATAAAGGAAAGAAAGAAAGAAAACCCCAAATTCTGATTGTTAAAAATTGGGGTAAAAATATCAAAGATATTCGAGAAGCTCTATAAAATGTATGTTATTTATTCAAGATTTTATCTATGTCATTTTATTATTATCATCATCATTATTATTTATTTATATGATTTTAATTAATATTGTCAGTTAATCTTTTTTTTTTTTTTTTTTTTTTGTGGATTAACTACAAAACCTTTAGAAGTTACCACCATAAGTTCTGAAGTCGTTTGCGGGAATCATAACAGAAGGATTGGAAACATCACATAATAACAGGTATCATCTCAAATAGGAATATATATCTTGGAAGTTAGTTAATTACTACTATCTTGTTCCATTACCCCATTCTCAACACTGATACACATACTAAATCATAAGACTGTATAAATTTATACAGAATTAAAGCAAACTCATTATAGAGCAAATTATGCACTGACTGTACAACTTTAATTTTTGGATTCCTATATTTTCAGCATTTTAAGTTCAGATTATCCGACATCTGAATTTAGACTCAGCATTTAACGTGGATCAGCTACTGCATTCCATTTTCATTACGGGAGCTGAACTATTATGTTGATTGATATTAATGTTGGAAAATTTCTCGAATTATAGAATCTTCATAGAGAATTATATAAATGTAAATAATTTAAAAATAAATACTAAAGGTATAAAATTCTTTTCACTACCATGTTTATTTGATTTTTTCATTTATTTAAAAAAGGTTATTTATAAGTGCATTATTAGGTAGATTGTTCATCAGCCCCGAAAAAAAACCTTACAATTGGGAGAAACGTTCTCTCACTCAAAGACTATTTGGTTAAGGATAAAACTAGTTAATTTAGTTTACTTATATAAATTATATTAACTTTATTCTCATAATTAATGTATTGGGGAATGGGAATTAAAGACTCCTGTTCGGGAAGTGCTGTCTATGTTTATTAACTGTCCTGGGGAACATCTTAGCAACCTCTCGATAGCTCTCCCATACAATGGCCCCTACTTTTTCAGGAAGCGTCCTCCGAGTCAAAACAAAATTTATACCAAAGTGGTAGAAGGAGTTTTTTTGGCCATTGAGTGAGGATGTGTTTCTTTTTGCTCTCCCATTTTACTACTATATTCTGTGTATTTGCAAGGGAATTTAGTCAACAAATTAGTGTGGTGTATCTAACTGTGGTTTCTAGAAATTTGTATATATACCATACTTATTTTTGTGATTACTTGTTGTTAATTTATTTTAGTTGAGTATTGGACTATGTCAGTGTTTGATAGCTTAACCCTAGGCTAGGTTTTTTTGGATTATTAAATAATTTTTCGGTATTTAACTATAGTCATTAACAATTGCTATATTAATTTTGTGATAATTTAAATTAAATTAAGTTTACCAGAGTCATGGGTTAAAGTTAGGACTACTTTATAATTTTTGTACAGCCTTAGCCAGGGCCTAGGCTAAGCTATATTTGAGCTTATATAAATTTTTAACTTATTTTAAGATATTAGTTTATTTCTTTTTAGGCTTTAGTGATATTTAGTAAACTGTTGTTAATAATAATTTAAAGTATGTATGCTCTGTGTGATAGTTGTGGGACTGTGAGAAGTGAAGACGTGAATAGCTGCCCTGCAAAGAATTTGTTGTTAAGGAAGGAGATTGCAAGGCTGAGTGAAAATGTGAATAAATTGAATGATTTGATATCTGAGTTAAGAAAGAAGGGAAGTGTTAGGAAAAAAGTTAGCAGGGATGTCGAGGCAAGGAGGGAGTTTGATAAAGGGGAAGAGAGGACTAATTATTCACCTAGGAAGGAAGATGAGAGGAAAAAAGCTAAAGTAGTTAATAAGTCTGCAGATGAATGGAGAATTGTAGAAAACAGAAAAAATATTAGGTCAGTCAGTCAGCCTGTGACCTACAGTAACAGGTTTGACTGGTTTCCAGATGGAGAAGGATCAGAGAGGGCCAATGGTAATGTTGAGTTTTCTATGATATGATACCTAGATAAGACGTTTCAAAATAACGAGAGAAGGAAACGATTGAGAATATGTTATCCAGGTGCAAGAGTGAGTGGTATCGTGAATATTAATAGATAAAGGGATTGGGTTTACAAATGTTGATTCAAATGGTACAAATAATATAGGCCTGACATAGAAAGTCAGAAGTATTAATAGCAGATTAAATGAGGTTGATTCAGAAGATAAAAGCTAGTGGAAGAAGGTGTGTGATTTCTGGGATTTTGCTAAGGTTAGTGCAAGACAGGAATGGGGAAGTAGGGCTTTAGGTGTAAATGAAAAGGTTAGGAAATTATGTTTTTCAGAAAATATTAGGTTTTTGGATTTGTGGAGAGAATTTCTGGATAAATCTTTTTCCAGTAGACAGAGTTCACTCAAATTGTAAGGTGTTTAGCTTTTCAGTACCAGTTTGGAGACATCAAAAATCTAGGTAAAGCTAAGGGTGATGGACTAAATTTTGATATTAATAATTTATAGCAATGGTAACTGTAACAGTGGTAAGATAAATAAAATGAGTTGTTACAGGCGCAAATAAAGATGATAGCAATAAAAGTAATAGCATTTCTAATATTATATGCTTCTAAACAAATGCTCATAGAACATTAGAAATAGCCTTAGATATAAAAATAATGAGCTGATTAGTTAGTTATACCATAAAGGAGAGCCTAGAAATTATTTGCATAGCTGAAGCATGGATTAATGAAAAATTGTATAGAGATTCCTTTCAGGAATATGAAATAGATGGATATTCACTTTATTTATACCAGCACAAAGAAGGGTAGTGGTGTGGCGCTTTATGTTAAAAGTAATAATCTCAATGTGTTGATGACTGACATTAAAACTAATCATGATGTTGAATCTGAGTGGGTAGATATCCTTATGTACAATTAATCAAACAGAATAGGCGGATTTTATCGACCTCCTAGAAAGTCAAGAATTAAATGTGGAAATGATGAAAGAAATTGAGACTAAAGAAAAAGTTAATCATAACGGGTGATTTTGATATTCCTGGCATTCAATGGGATTCCTTGTCTAATATGGACCATAGGAGTTCTATATTTATAAATTGTATACTAGACAACTTTTTGAGATACATGGTCCATGAGCTTACAAGACACGATATGCTGTTAAGACTTAATATTAACTAGCAATAAAAGTATGGTGAATGATGTTTGAGTTGAGGAGAATTTAGGAATTAGTGACCATAATATAATTAGATTTAACATGAATGTGATATCTGGGCCCAAATTGCAAGTTAATAAGGAAAAGATCCTAGATTTCCAAAATGGGGATTTTACCAAATTTCGAGACAATGCTTAGTATATATAATTGACTGGGATAAAGAGTTTGAAGACCAAAACTGTTTTATCATGTGAGAATATTTTTTTAAAATTTTGATGAATATTCATTCAGTAGCGTCGGGCGGGGTGACCGGGCCCGCCTCTTTAGGAGGGGTGATTCGGTCCACTCTAAAAATAAAAAAAAAATTAAAAAAATTTTTCGCTCATTTTATAGCCCCGTCTTAATACTACAAGTTTTATTTAGATCATCTTTAATTTTAAAGCGTAAGGAGAGTTTTTATATTTTTAAAAAATATAATAAATTAGGCTATAAAATGCCCTCCAATAGAATTTCACTTTTGAAAATGTGAGTTTTTTTTAACTTTGTTATAAAATGAAAAATTGTGGATGGATTTTAATTATTTTTTCAGTGTATACAGTTGAGTATCTTAGCTTTAACTGGCAAAGTAAATTTTTATTCCAAACAGTACTAGTGGCTAAATCACTGGGCCTAACTTGGTCCGATTCACCCACCATAAAAATTGATGATGGGGTGAATCAGACCACCATTGTTATTTTTATTTTATGTATTATTATTGACATTTTTGGCTTAATTTTACATTTCGGCAGCAAAAAAATAAAAACTGTCCAGTCGATATTTTATGGGAATTAACGATGCATTGATATTGTAATATTAAATCGATTATTTGTAAAAGATATGGAATCAGTGTTGCCAATTTGGTGCATTTTGCAATAGATCTAGTGCGTTTATTGCTACTTTAGTGCAAAATTTTACTAAACGCGTGTTCTTATTTTTACTGATTTTTTGAACCATCTATTGCTTTTTTCATCAAATATTGGCATTTTGACTTTTTTTTAAATAAAATGTAATGCCTTCTCATATTTTGAGTTGGCAACACTGTAACAAACAATCGGATCAGTATTGGTTCAAACTTTATATTCGTCGGTTGTGCTAAATGGAGTTGTCAGCGTAAGTTTAGAATGAATGTAAGTGATTTGTTGATATATGCCAAAACGATTGCCGTTTGCTAGTTTTTTTTAGCATTGTTTTATTTTGTACAACATGTAATAGTAACAAAGGTATCAATGTACGTTGATTTTAGTAAAAAAACAGTTGTAGAGTGGTTTAACTTTTTCCGTGGGTATATATATATATATATATATATATATATATATATATATTTATATATATATATATATATATATATATATATATATATATATATATTGATATAATATTAATCTTCGGCAGCTACTAAACAGTATCATAAAAGTTAGACCCAATCTTTCGTCACAGTGCGGGAATCAACCCCCTAAATTGGGGAAGTTGTTCCCGTAAGTTCTCAATTCGATGGGGGGAGGGGGGGATGTTTTCATACCCCGGAGGGGGATGGGTCGGAGGAACCCCCGCAACACCTAAATACCAAAGAGCGGGGTCCGGAGGACCATCCCCGGAGCGGGGGATTAGTCTCCCGTAGTCCACCAGAAGGCCGAGAGACCCGACTCCTGACATCGGGGTGGGCTACCCGTGGGTATACCTCTTCAATTACCCCAAAAACAATAAATCAAAAATGAGTACTTTTGGACATTTATTTCCAAACAATCTTAATGTACTCTATAAAATCTCAAAAACCATTTGAGACTATTTGATGTTACTATATATCTTCATATATATATAATATATATAATTATATATTATATTATATATATATATATTATAATATAGTATTATGAGAATTACAGATAATATATATTTTCCCAAATATCAATTTTATGTATCAATATAACAAAGTATCGATTTTCGATTTAATCGAACCCAACAAATATCGAATATAAACTTAAAAAAATTAGTGCTGCCGAAAAATAAAATTTTACCGACATTTTTATAATGTATAGCTAATTTTAATGGTAAATATTTTGATTTGAATCAGTGTATATTTTCTGAAAAAATTTTCTAAGTTCAGAAAAGTTAAGTAAAGTTTTTCAATTCCAGAAACTTGCCACTAAAGAATTTTCTTAAAAAATTAACTTAACTTTTCTGAACTTAGAAATTTTTTTGAACTTAGAAAATTTTTTCAGAAAATATGCACTGATTCAAATATAGAACAAAACAATTTTAATATAGTAAAAAATTACTTATATTAAGTAAAAATTAAAATAAAAAATGAAATTTATATGAAATACGAATTCCAAAAAGCCCAATTTATTATATTTTTTAGAAATATATAAACTCTCTAGAATTAAAGATAATCTAAATAAAACTTATAGTACTAAGGCTTGGCTATTAAATGGAAAAAAAAAAAAAAAAAAAAAAATTATTTTAAGTGGACCGAATCACCCCTCTAAAAAATTTGGGCCCAGTCACCCTGCCCGATGCTATATATAGTTTAAATAAAATGAAACTAAATATATACGTAATTGAAAGAAAATTAAGTGCAAAACTTAAAAATTATCCAAAACTGCTAAAAATTATTAAACTGATAAAAATTAACAACAAAACATCAAAAAATTTTAAAAATTATTATCTAAAACTGTTAAAAATTAACTACAAAATTGTCAAAAAATTTTAAAAATTATTATCTAAAAAACCATTTAAAATTATTAAGCTGATAAAATATAATCTATATATTACGGTTTAAATTTTTGAATATACATTACGTTAAAAATTTGTTGCATTTATTAATTTTTTTAATGGTTTCGTAACATATATGTGGGTCATAGTCTTGCCTTGCGCATTCTAAATTCAAAAAAATCTTAAATTACGTAAAAAAGAAATTACACACAGTTCTAGTATAAGAAAACCCTATGAGAATATTCACAACTTTGCAAGTCTAACTTTTTTTCTTAAAGAGACTGACAAATAATTTTTTTTTATTCATCATTATTTTTTTTAGAGTCTATTCTGTGATTTTCATAAAAATCTGTTATAAGGGACTAATTATAAATAATTACCAAACTATTTTCTATTGTATGTAAAAAAAAAAAAATTTAATATTTTTCTTTATTAAATTAACTAAGTTTGGCATATTCAATTAATTTGTTAATAATAATTAAAAAAAAAAAAAAAATTAAATTTTTTTATTATCAATATAGGCTATAAATAATCAGAAAAAAAGACATCAATAATAGTAGTGCAGAGAGGTCTCACCCCTGATTTTTATGAAAATCACAGGATGTAGCTACTCCAAAAAATAATAATTTAGAATAGTGAAAACGAAAATCATCGCTCTCTCTGGTAACTTTTTTTCCTAAAGATACAGCCATGTTTGTTTTTCTTTATTCTTCATTATTTTTTCAGAGTATATCCTGAGTTTTATAAAAATTGGGGGAGAAGCTCCTCTGCACTCCTATTACCAAAGTTTTAATAAGGCCTACCTCAGTTACATAATTACCAAAAATTTTATAAATTTTTTTAAAGATCGATTTTTTACTAGGATTTTGCAATATATGCATTAGCTATATTTTCCAAATTTCTCATGCTTTTTATAGTCGCCTATTTCGTAATGTGCGATTTGATGGAGTTCAAGTCAGTTCCACCATAAGAAAAGCCTATGGGATTATTCCAACTTTGAGAGGCTGTAACTTTTTTTTTTTAAATACGTCAGTCATTTTAGTTTCTTCTATTCATTATTATTTTTTCAGAGTCTATGTAGATTTTTATAAAAAACCGCGTTAAAAACCTTCTGAATTACTATTACCAAATTTTTTATTTACAAAGATATTTTTTACATTTAAATGTTATCTAGTATTGTTATGAAACTTACTGCTCTCCATAGTCTCTTTGGGGGTGGAGATTTGAAAAGCCATCCCTCATGAATTATTTCCATACTGCATTAACCAAACTATTATCTTTGAGTTTATATTAATATTCATATTTTTTGTTTGAAAAGAAATTCATATTTGATGAAAAAATTTGATATAAATTACAAGTTTCTTATTTTCTACACTAAGCTAAGCTACTTCGTCTTTTCTAGAGCTGATAGGACGATGTCGACATAAGATTTTATAAATAGAGCGTGTTCTCGACATCACTATATTATTTCAAAAGTTAATGAAGATAGAAATTCTTAATTTTTTTAGCTCCGTGTCCCACCTTGAAAAAAATTGTTCCTGTTATTTTTAAAATGAAATCAATGTTTAAAATAAATTATAATAATATAATTTTAATTCAAATATATACTAAAAAAAACTAGTTTTATTAACAATAAAAGATTAAATTTACTTTTCTGATAATATAGCGAACTCAAATTTTTCAAGTTTGACAATTTCGTATTACTGAAATCTTTAAACCTGATGTGTGCAATAAGTTTTTGTCTTTAAGCTCTAAGTTATTAGCTTCAGTAATTAGTTTATTGCTTTGCAATATCTAGTGGGAAATGGAACTTCCAATATTATTAAAATTATATTCTAACGGATATGAATGTGAGAATGGTGTCAGTTTAGTATCAGTATCTCACTTGCAAAACTATTTAAATTTGGTAATTTAGCTTCTTTCTTATCATATAGACACATCTAATAATAAATTTCCTTCACGTATATATACAGTATATATATATATATATATATATATATATATATATATATATATATATATAGTATATAATATATATATATATATATATATATATATATATATATATATATATATATATATATATATATATATATATATTATATATATATATATATATTATTATATATAATATATATATATAATATTATATATATATCATAGTTTAAATGTAAATTAGTACTTCACCCCAATGTTATAATTTTCGGATCCTCTGTGTGTGTGTGTGCAATGTACAAAATTTCCCGCCAAAAAATAAAAACATATTTAATTGCTTTGAATTTAGCAAAATTTATTTCTAAATGTATATATATTTTTAATATTCTTTTCGTGGTTAATTTTTTTTTTTTTTTAAAGAAATACTAATATTTTTTTTAATTTTAAAATAATTGCTAGATTTTATGCTTGAAAACGTCATAAATAGAACATGATTTATTTTCAATTCTAAAATGGTATATCAGAAAATGCCCGGCACAATATTCCCCTCTTTCTGACCTTCTGGTAATATATATAATATATATATATATATATATATATATATAATAATATATATATATATATAATATATACTATATATATTATAAATAATATATATATATTATATATATATATATTATATATATATATATAATATATTTAATATATATATATATTATATATAAATATATATATATATATATATATATTATATTATATATATATATATATATATATATATATATATATATATATATATATATATATATATATATATACTATATATATATATATATATATATATATACTATATATATATATATATATATATATATATATATATATATATATATAACCAATATATATTATATATATATATATATATATATATATATATACTAATATATAGTATATATATATATATAATATATAATATATATTAATATTATATATATATATATATATATATATATATATATATATATCTATATATAAATTATATATATATATATATATATATATATATATATATATATTATATATATATATATATATATACTATATATATATTATATATACAATTAATATATATCAGGGCGTATACATAAGGGGATAGGCAGGGTAGGTAAGTCGTACCCAATATTTTTTAAGTTTAAATAAAAAAATTAAATGGTAAAAGTTACTAAATATTAAAATTTAATATAAAATTGAAAAAAAGAAGCTATTTTATAAAAACTATTATATACTTCCTCATATATCTCTTCTATTTTGCTTATTTTAGTATTTTATTTTAGGATATAAAAACTATTAGCTACATACAGTATATTAGTTTTAGTGGAATTTATATTATTTTCCCCTTTGATATAATTGACCAGAATTTTCACTAAAAAATTACAACGAGGTTCTCTTCAGATTCAATAACGGTACTAATTTGTTGTGCTGTGAAATCAAAAATTTAATAATCAAAAATGTAAAAGGGTATAGAGGTAAATTGTCTTATTTCTTCATTTCTTTTCAAATATTTCTTACTATCAACCTATCTCTATTCTATTTACCTTCAACTCACTTATCCATTTACCCTAACTAAGATTTTAAGTGCTAGGTTACAAAAGCCACAAGGCTGAGTTATCTAAGGGCTATCAAGATCTTAATCAAAGAGCAAAAATTCTTTGAAAACAACAAATTCAGATAAGGCTATTGTAGATACACAATTGTACTTCTATATCAATTTTTAGTTATTATATCTTTCAAAGAATTTTTGTAATTAATTTAATCTGCTTTAGATTAAGTTTTCGTCAATTGTGTAATCTATATATAGGTCTCAACGAACGGGTTTGTTGCAAGTTCTTGATAAACGGCATTTGTGTTGTCGGAAGATGCTTGAGGAGGGAAAGAGGAAGAAGCAAAGTTGGAGTCAACATTTTTTGTTGTAAAATGCGAGAAAGGATGAGAGGAAGATAAACCATTAGCTTATACAGTATCTTTTATTTATATTAAGCTTAATTTATATTTTTGCCTAATGTAGATATTCATTTTCACTAAATTTCACTAAAAAATTACAATTGTCCTACAACAACTGTGGACTCACCTCAAAATTCAATAGCGTCCTATTTAGTCGTGCTTGTGAAATCAAAATTTAATAAAAAATGTAAGATTTCGTAAAAAAATTGTAATTCCCTTTCTTCAACCTTTGATCAACCTACCTTCTAATCTCTTTACCTCTTATCACCTACATTTATAACCTAATAAGTTAGTTAGTTATATTTTAATAAAGCATGGAGCTGATTTATTTTAAAAACAATCAGAACCTTCTCATAGGACAAACGAAAAGCTCTTTCACTTTGACACGTATAACCAACTTAATTAATCTCAAGGAAGTTAGCATTAGTGTAGTGCTAACCACAATCTCGCTCTTCATCATAATATGCATAATATGATATGTACGCTTATTACAGCTAATATATTATTATATATATATATATATAAATATTATATATATATTATATAATATATTATATTATATATAATATTATATATATACGTATATATATAATATCGTTATCGCGAATATATACTAACATATTATATTATCAACTATCATATACAGAATAATGCTTTTCTTTAGTTGTATTATAATAGCTAGCGTTTTAATCGATATAACTTTTGGTTCATTATTACATGACAAGTTTAGTACCCACATTACATGCCTCCTCATTATCTCTTAAAATTAAAAAGGCCTTTATTTGCAGATCATATGGATCATATCAAAATATTCAGAGCAACGTGTACAAGACTCTAGCCATCTCATGAGTCGCTCCCTAATCGAGAGCAGGCTTAAGCCTAGTTCGGCGTTTTGTGCCTTATAGTTTGTCTATGTTATAGTCCTCAGTCTGTAGTGTAATTCAAATTAAATTTTGGTATGAGAGTCGTCAATAAGTCCAATGCATCATGACCTATGCTTAGAGCACATTACACATTTTACCTAAAATAAAAAAAAAAGTTCAAGCTTCACAAGCTTAGGCCCTAGTAGGCCTATATCTTCTTAAGAAATCCTCAGCTGAATAATTTCATTCTTCTCTTTTTCATACTCTGATTTGTATCTCATTATTTCTTTTTTGATAGCCACTCGAGTTCTTCCCGCTATACCGAGACCTTTCAAAAATTTTCAAAATTCAAATTAATTTGGCCTGGTGGTAGGATATCTTATTTTTTATTCTCATAAAAATTCAAATATTTCAAAAGTTAGGCATTCTAGGCTTAGATCACTTTTCAACTCAAATTTTTAGTTTTTTTTTTGGTTAATAGTCTTTCATACCTACTCTTAAATCAGCAAGCTACTAGCTGCGATAAAATCTAAATTCTGGATAGATTCCTACTGGGGATAGGGTCAATTCTATATCATATTATTTTCACCTCTTTCTTGCAGGTCTGATCCATTACTCGTCCCTGTGGAGTCATTCTCTAGCCCCAAACATACTTCAGCGTATATTACTTATACGTAGCTTCTACTCTGTACCAGTGAGATCACACTAACCATAAGCCGAGCTTTCTACTCTATATAGACTGGTTAGTACTAACCACATAAGTCTCATAGCCTATAGTTTTAAGCCATCTTTCCATAATCCTCAATAGGCACAAACCGCCGAAGATCTACTATATCTTTTCTAGTCATAGTGCATATGGCATTGGATGATTCGTACGTGAATCATGCTCTAACTCAGAAATGAACATTCAGCCTAGATGCGTATGTCTCCGAGATAAAGATGCAACGTATCTCTCTTACATCATATAACTCATAGATAAAAAAATCTTGTATAGGAAGTAGAGTCCTTGTTGAAAGATATTAAAATAATTAGAACAAAATTATAAAATTTTTTAATGATATACACTGCTAAGCAATTCTGCTGTCACTGCGGAACACCTACTCTTCTTTCCATTTCATAGTGCAAGGACATCGAGACTCATCATACTATTAATAATATAAAGGAGAGTACGTTATCGTGCTTGTAGTTCTATGATCAACGTCATTCGAGTAATTATCGACTTATACCCTAAAGAGCCTCTCTCGCCAAATTAGAGTAGGTTAACCAACCGTATATAGTATGTAGGTGACTATATATACACCCAATAAAACGAAGTCTCGGTATCTGAGGAACTGGCGTGTATCTACGATTTACAATTGGGTGGACTCGCGCTCCTTCTCAATAAAAATGATATTACATCACTGTCAGCTACTTCGACGACTGTCTAACGTACAGCAGGTTGTCTTAAGAGCGCGTCCTCATTCAAGTAGTACAGTTTCACCGTATTATATGTATATTCTTCTTATTTCTAGTACAGCGTGCAGTCATATTGAGAAACTAGATAAGCTTCTGCTTACACCAATACAGACCTGACCTATCAATATTTTGGGAGAGTCCTTAATGATTTGGCACAGCAAAAATTTAAAGCTGAATCCATATATCGTTACCTTCATTGGCCTTGAAATCAAAAACTATGATATTAAGATCGGATATATGTATGCATACTCTCTGATTCAGAATCTTTCTATCAGATACATATGGTATAATACATTATTATCTAAAAAATGGTTAGAGCGAATTTTTTATATTTAATCCCATGCTTTACAGATATCGAACACTTAGTTTTTCAATTATGATGATATTGTAGTTATTGAAACGAATCAGCGTATCAGCAATATCTTTAATAATCAAACCAGTAATTATCCTATGGACCTCAAACATCTTCATCCATACATAGCCAGACTACAGACGGAGTTACGTACTGACTAATCCGGAATTTATACATGCAGGTCAGGGCAATGATCATACATCGACCACGTCTAATATGATTCTGTAGAATCTCTATGAGCAGAGTCTTAATCCCCTAAGCATAGCACAACATCTTCATATATCTATAACTCTGGAATGGCGACGCCTGTCCCTTAGACAGCTCAGATGTAATGCTATGCCGTAGCAATACGTCTCTTACGTATCCACAAACAGTCTTTATCTCAGCAGACTAAAGATGATGCTACCGAATGTACTATGCTCGCCTCAACGCACTCTGTGCTAGTCGCGTACGAGTTAGTAAAAAGAGATATATACACTCTTATACGCGCTAAAGAGTCTGTGCGCGACCATCCAGCTCCCAGTACTATTATCCCTGATTTGTTACAAATCACAGCATATTCTTGATTAGTCTATAAATGAATTATACAAAGTAAAAATTATTGATATCAAATATGATGAAAACAGCTTCAGAACCAATATCACTAATTAAGAGTCTAAATAACACATTTTAGAACGCATCCCAGTTCACTCCCATTCTCCACTGATACTGATTTACCAACATTTTTGATATAACTGAATATCACTCACATGCCTTGATACGGATAAGCGCTAATTATCAATTTCTAAAATAAAACAATAAAATCAACTCAAATGTGACGAATGAGTCTCCTTAAAATCTAATGAATAGATCTGATTTCCAAATTCTGCTTAGCTCGTCCAGAATTTTCAAACACTCATAACATAATGCTAAGTCTACGTGGAACATGAAGGTTCTACTCCTAGTATTTGATTCTCTTCCTCATCATATTCTAAAATCAAAAGTCTATTCCAAATCGCAATCATTCGTCACGTCTTCTCTGTTCTTCCCCAGTACTGGATAACATCTTTCGATGGTATCGCATGCCACATTGGCAATTGTCTTATCCTTCAAAACCTCGTGGATTTTAATGTAAGAATCCAAAAGACATTTGTCTATATACTCTAGAACAACCTAAATCATATGAATTCCAAATCCGTCAAGTCACTAAGATCCAATACTGCAGATCTCTAGTGCTCCTGGCACTTGAAGCGAGCAATTTCTTTCAGGTTGCTCAAGTTTAAGCAATTAGAAACGAAGTCATCTATTACTGCCGTTTGTAACGCGCTAACTAGGGACAAAGCGCTCCATACTCTCCACAAATGTCATGTAGCTGATATGGTACATATTAGCCAATCATCATGCCAATCGATATAGAATTACGGACCCATATCACCTACTATTACAGGGTTATCGGGTGAAATGTAGTTTCCAGCTTCAGTTTGCGTTGACTCTACGCTCTTCGCATCGAACTGCTAGGCTCACAAGAGGGTCCTATCTTTCTTAAAAGAGTGGTTGACAACCTTCAATATATCTGTAGAGAACCATCAAAGCACTTAATCCGATATAAAAACCTATTTAGGTTGTTACACCGCAGTTTGAAAGGATGCAGACTTGTTCTTGACTGTTCACTATATGTGACTCACGAGAGATCCTTACTGTTCACTATCGACCCTTCCTCTTACTTATGGTGTGACTGAGGTGATCTCAGATCTCAACTTATCAGAACGATTAAAGTCATTAGATCAGGCTCTAATTCGGATACTTAAGATAATAAAATCTTAACGAAAGTGCGCTGATTTAGTTCATCTACTAGCAAACCTTTTTGGCATCTTCCTAAGAACATCTCTAAAACTTCTCTAAACTTGTATTTATCTCTCTTATTCCCTCTGATTTTAATGTTGCTGATAGTAAAACTGAAAATACAAATCTCTTTAGCATTACATTTTCCTCTAATTTAACACTGAGTGAACCTGTAATTCCATTCCTACAAATTCCTCCATTCTTCCTCAACTTTGAAAAAGTAAATATCACAATATCAAGAGTCGAAGCGAACCAAATTATAGATTTTTAATCGGTGTAACGAAAAATTAGAAAATCAGGCTTAAGATTTTTAAACAGTTTATCCAGATATTCAAGATTAAATTACTAAATTAAAAAATACAGCTATTCAAATGAAATATAATACAAATATGAAGATATATTGATAATAATATAATAAATAATAAAATAAAAATTTTGATAGGTAATTACTAATTGTAACATAGTTTTGGATTCTTTAAACCTCAAAGATAATGTACCATTCTTTACTCGATTAAGTAATTGAAACTAAGTATTATATAACTAATACTCTATGTTTACAAAACATTTAATAATTATTATTACAAATATAACAACAATAGTGATAAACAATAAAAATATACAAAATACTAATAAAGTATATGATATTTATAATAAAAATGATAACCTATGTAAAAATAATGATAAAAAATATCAATTAAGTAACAATGGTAATTAAAATAATAATAATAATAATAATAATAATAATAATAATAATAATAATAATAATAATAATAATAATAATAATAATAATAATAATAATAATAATAATAATAATAATAATAATAATATAAATAGAATAAAAATAAAATACAATAATAATAATTAAGTAAAAATTGTGATTGAAGTGTTTGCAATTGCCAATTAGTAACGAAAGTCAAACGTAGTAATTATTACAATGAATAGGGTGATAATTTAATAACATTTATTACCATAATCATGTCTTGTTATAATAACGGCTACTGTGAGAGTAGTCAATTTGATGTTAAAAAATGACTAATTTTGACAGAAGTAAAATCGTTGATTTGGTTATCTACTAATATTGGTTTAGATTTTAGATTATAAATTCTTTCCTTGCAAAAAGACTTGATGAAGTTTTCACTTTTAATGTCTTGCGATCTTAAGTTGTAAAGTTTAACTGCTTTGTGGCTTACGTTTTGTGTGGCTTTGTTCAGCCGACAGAATGGAGCTTTAGTGTATGTATTATTTTTTAAATTTATTTGACTTGCCTTGCGTCTTGTTGAGTTGCTTCAAAAATTAGCTAACAAGAAGTCCATTGTTATGGATGATTTTATGTTTTCTTTTATAATAATAATATATAGCACGAAAAACGCGAGTTGCTCACAGATAAATGCGAAAACGGTTAAACACCCAAACGACGCCGAACCGAAGTGCTCTA
>JABUQX010010602.1:0-2500 GCA_015478945.1 Trachelipus rathkii
AGGGACGTCTGAAAAGTAAACGAATAAGTATCTGGTTGTGGTGAGAGAGGACGAAGTCCTCAGTGTGAAGTTTATGTATTATTGATGAGGAGCTGGAAGCAACCGTGTCTGAGTTATTTAAATATTTAGGGTATATGTGTTGGATGAGAAGGGAACGGAAATGATTTGCAGAGTGAGTAGGGGGAAAAGTTGGTGAAGGGCTAGGTAAGAGTGGCCGGTGCAATTAATCGTTGGTGTGAAATTGTAAAGGGGGACCCTAAGTCTTGGGGAGTCGCTGAGAGTCTTACTGAGGTATTCGGTGTACCTGTGTTATGTTATCCGGTAGTGGAACTATGCGCCGTGATAAGAAGGTATAGATCTAAAGTTCACATGTGTTCAGATATGGACAATCTTAGGGGCATGCCTAGCGTGTGAAAAGAATTAATAAATGAGGAACATGAACGTATTAGAGAGTTGTGCGTGAGAAGAAGAGGGGTGTAAATGAGAGAATAAATGAAGTATGTTTAGATGGTTTGGTCATTGTGCTGAAAGGATGAATGAAGTCGGTTGGGTTTTAAGCGGATGTATAGTGGAGGATGTGTTGGGAACCGACCGGCTGGAGAGACCGAAGAGAAAGTCTGGGATTGACAGTCGGTTGATCGAATGTGCCTGAAGGAGAGAAATTGTTGAGGTTTGGCCAGAGGGAGAAATAAAGTCGTGGTTTTGATAGGGAGAGAATGGCGGCGTTTTGTATGGGGGGGTTGTGGTCCACGTGGGCCAGGGGATGAACCCTTACATTGCGATTTACCATAGTGAGGTTCCGTCGCAGGTCCCATGAGCCTCTAGGGTTCGGAATTTTCTGTCTGTGACCGAGCTTCGTCACTAATTAATGGTAGCAGAGGGGCGTGAGGCTGGCTTTCTTTTCGACGTTTGTCAGATTCTCCTACTGCTTTTTTTTCCGATGCTTTTAGTCGCACAGCTGTACCCCCATCTTGGGCAAAAGCGAAGCTGAGAAAAGATATATAATATACTATTATATATAGTATATAATATATATATATATAATTATATATTAACATATACTATAATATAATATTATAAAATATATATATATATATATATATATATATAATATATATATAAATGATCAAGGTCATATTATGTTCCAAAGCACACAACCCAATTAAGGCAAGCCTAACTTAAAAACTACGATGCTAAAGAACTCACCCTTTTCTTACTAGGATCTGCTTGAATTTAGATCCATTGTAAACCCCATTCAGGCGACTCCTTTCTGTGTATACCAGGCGAAAAGGGTTCTTAGAGGAAAGAGCGGCAAGCACTGCTCAGAAACTTCCCAAAGGCCAGAAAGAAAGCTGATCGAACTGTAGCATCTTCACCTCTCTGCAAGCTTTTGGGAGACTTCTTTCCTTATCATATATAATATATATATATATTATATATATATTATATTATATATATATATATTATATATATATAGATAAAGTATATATCATATATATATAATATATATCAAATGTATAAACACTATATAATTTTTGATTTTGATATAAAAAAAAAAATATACATTTAAATAATAAATATATATATATAATATATATATATATACATATATATATATATTATATATATATATATATATATATTATATATATATATATATATATATATATATAATATATATATATATAATAAATAATATTTATTTTGATATATAAATAATATATATATCATTAAATATAACTATACATAATATATAATAAATAATAAATAAAAAAGTTAGAGTCATGGTTTAATTTCTGATTTGATTACTCGATAGGAAAAGGTAAAAAATTTTTATTTTTTTGAGGCCTTTAAGAAAATACTTTAGAGGGAACTAATAATAAATAGATCATATAATACCAGTCTCTATTCTAATACTTCACTCAAAAACAACCAAGAGACAAAATTTTTACACTTCTGATGAACGCATATATTGATGGAAAGTAGGATCAAACCAAGATGCAAACATTCAGTGCATATAGAACTTTAAGCACTGACTTATTGTTTGAAAGTCAAATTCTGTAAAGACGTTCCTCTTAATTTGAAAATATATATAACATTTCATCGTTAGGAAATACATGTGTAATAATAGTAGTTTAAAAAAAAAACATGTTACTGATAACGGATGGCCACATTTGACATTTTTGACTATGAAATCAATATCAAACTTTTTAATGTCAAAACAAAAGCTTTGATAATGATACTAATTTTTGGGGGTCCTTCATATTTATTACTTTATATAGGTATACAAAGTAGCATTATATCATGAATTTCAATTAAAAATAGTCGCACCTTAAATTCAAGGTATCAAATTGTACACACCTCGTAGATTTATGTTACTGTATAGCACACTACATAAGTGTCTGTACTTAAGTACAAAAAATCAACCAAAATCCCTTGTGTGCTTGTGTTGGTTACGCTTACAAACTGCTCACAGATATAAAACCCAAAATTTTCAAAC
>JABUQX010010602.1:5000-17500 GCA_015478945.1 Trachelipus rathkii
ATTATTGATACCAATGTATCAATAAACTAGTACTATATCCCCCTTCATTAAACAAAAAAGAGCAATATACAAATATTAATGATAAGTTTCTTATCATAAGATTTGCTGATATAGTAAGATAAAGTGTTTGATTACAGAAATGTCTATGCCAATTATATGCCAATTATATGCTGTATATATATATATATATATATATATATATATATATATATATATATATATATATATATATATATATATATATATATATATATATATATATATATATATTTCTCTCCCTACCATATTATATAAATATATATATATCATAACATAATAATTTATATATATATATATATATTATATATATCAGTTGGTGCTTTGGGGGTAGGGCAGAGTAGGCAACGCATACTTGTTTTAGTGAAACAAAAAAATATTAAAAAGTCAGAATATATATATATATATATATATATATATATATATATATATTATATAGACAGAGGGGGAAAGAATGAAAAATAAAAGAGAAAGAATTTTCCCTTTTTATTTTTAACGTGTGGCTGAGCGAGGGCCAGTTGTCCTTGATCCTTGATCGCGCAACTGAGTTTGTCAAAACGGCACGTTCTCTCCTCCCTTGCCTCTCTGTGCGTATGTTTGGATGTGTATATTTATACAGACATGTGCGTTCGTTTACGCTCCTTTAAACACACTTATTTACGCAATAGCCATATATATATATATATATATATATATTATATATATATATATATATATATATATATATATATATATATATATAGTAGGTAGATAGCTAGGGAAATAATTAGACAAATAAAATATATATAGCCCGACGGGGTAAGAATGGAAGGATTTGACTTTTAAGGTCATATCACTAAAACCGTTAATGTTACTGATATGTTCAATACATGAAAATATAAGGCTAATGATGCTCTATATTGACTGTAAAAATTTTATCTTTACTATTCTTTAAAAAAAAGTTATTGACTAAAAACTGACTTTCCATTTTTTCTCCATTCTGGGGTGAGAATGGAAACACAAGGGGGAAGAATGGAAAAGCTCTTTATTGCCAAAATAATTGTACACAGGTAGGGTATATATACATATATATATATATATATATATATATATATATATATATATATATATATATATATATATTTTTATAATTTGTTCTAAGGGAAAAAATACCATTTTCCATTCTTACCCCCTATGGAAAAAATACCATTCTCCATTCTTACCAAAAAAAAAAATTTTTTGGGGGTGAGAATGAAAATATAAGGGGGAAGAATGGAAAAGCACTTTATTGGCAAAATAATTGTACACAGGTAGGATATATATACATAAATATATATATATGTATATATATATATATATATATATAATATTTTAAATTTTTGAAAGGGAAAAAATGGAAGGGATAAAATGGAACAAATACCAATCCATTCTTACCCAAAAAAAAAAAAAATTCAGGGGTAAAACAGAGTATCCCCCATTATCCCCCAAATTTTTTTTAGGGAAGTAATAGAAACTCAAGCTGTTAATGGTCAATTGGGGGTACCCCAAGCTTTCCAATTTTGCCCCGGTTTGGTTTCAAAACTCATTAGTTTGGTCTGTAGACCTTTATTCCTTATTTAAATGTCCGAGTTGAAATCGAGATTTTCCCCCTCCATTTCTATAGCATGCTACTTTGTCAGGCACTACTTTTGCATAGTATATCAGAGTTAGATGATAATAATATATTTATTAGTATAAGAAATGAGCTAACAAACCCAGGTTTAACTTTTCAAATATCATGTTTCCTTCAAGTTGAAAATTGGATTTTCATTCTTACCCCATATTCCAACCATTCAACTCTTACCCCGTCTTGCTATATATATATATATATATATATATATATATATATATATATATATATATATATAAATATTTTATATATATATATATATATATATATATATATAATATATATATATATATATAATAATATATATATGATTTGTTCGAAGGCTCACTTGATAAGTTAAGCCACCGACTTAAATTTCTACTCTATTCCCTTTTTTAATATTAACAATTTAGTGCGCAATTATTATTTCTCTGTTTTGAAAAAAAATAGTATCCTTTCCTATATTGGCAAGGCAAGTTTGTATTTGCCGACCGACTCAATTAAGCAGTCTCTTTTTTTAAAGAATCCCAATTTAAATTACATTAGCAAGAAATAATAATAATAATATTTCCATTAACAAATATAATAATAATAATAATAATTAACTAATTATTTAATTTTATGCTAACTTGATCATTCTTATTACCGACTTATTTTTATTTATAAATTTCATATAGAATCATTGACTCATTCTTCCGACCAGTCGCCCATACTCGCTTCAGACTCCTTTTAGGCTAGTAGCTAATTTGCTTCGGCAGATTTTTTGGTTTATTTTCATGTTATGTTAATGAGATGTTTCTGTGTTTAGTTGGGAGTTTCATTATTCCTTATGTTGTAATTATAGCTATTTAAAATATTAATTATTTACTGATTTTTGTGCGCTTTTAATAAAATTGAGATCTTAGTTTTATAAATACGGGGATATTGAATTTGTATCGCATAAAGTTCATTAAAAAAATAAATTTTTCTTTTAATATATATAGGGCCTATATATATATATATAATACTATATATATATATATATAATATATATATATCATATACTATAATATATATATATATTATATTATATATATATATATTAATATATAAATATTTATATATATATATATATATATAATATATATATATATATAATTATATATATATATTTGATTTGCCTACTCAAGAATTTTGACCACGAACCCCGCCACTGATATAATATATATATATATATATATATATATTATATTATATATATATATATAATATATATATATATATATATATATATATATATATATATATATATATCCACACAAAGAGTTTTAGCTTCCAATTACCATTTCTTGCCTATACTACTATCAGTATCTTTGTCTTTAAGAATAAAAAATAATATATATACTTACTAATTGGAGATTCAACAATATTTTCTACGCTAAAGGTATTTTCTTCAATTGATAGTGAAAGGGCTAAATCCCCCATTACATTGGATAACTTTGATGCATCCTCATTGTCAGACATTACTAAATGTGCCAATTACCTCCCAATTTAAAAAGGAGGAATAAAAATGGCTGTAGGCATATAATATTTGCAAAAAAATAGACTGATTAACTTCTGAAATCAATTTAAACACCGTAACTTTAATGTGTCCTTAAGGTCTTATAGAAAAAAGCACAAAAATGGCATGCAATTCATACAAAAAAGTAAGAACAAGGATAATTTTAAGTTCTAATACTCTTGTAGAAAGAATTTATTAAAGTGGCAGACTGGTCTTTCATAAAAAAAAAAGCTTCCAATAATTTATACATTTGCGACATAAAATATACATAAATTAAAATAACATTTCAATAGTAAATGTACCAGTGAGAGACATTCATTATTATAAGTCATTATTATATGTCAAGAAAGATATTCAAATTTGAACTTTAAACTCCCAGTTTATCCCTAACCAGGGATAAAATTAAAAATGATAATGTAAATTGATTCATAATAAAAATAATAATCCATAGGGTGTTATGTAAAATATTATAAAGGATTTTCTATATGGTATATATACCCTATATATATAAAAAAAATAATAGTTAATATAAAGAATATTAAAGGTCAAAATATAATGTTAGGTATATATACCACTGATTATGATATAATATATATATATATATATATATATATTATATATATATATATATTATAAATACCGTAATATATATATATATATATATATATATATATATATATATATATATAATATATATATATATATATATATATATATATATATATATATACTATATATATATATATATAATATATATATATATATATATATTATATATTTATAAAAATAATATAAATATTATATATATATATATATATATATATATATATATATATATATATATATATATATATATATATATATATATAATATATTTATATATAAAAATATATAATATATATATATATATACGGTATATATATAAAAAGTAATATATAATATAATATTAAAGGTCAAAATATAATGTTAGGTATATTTCCCATAGGATTTAAAAGAGAATATTATTTTCAAGTAATCCATAGGTATAAAACTGAAATCTTAAAAGAATTCAAATATCCTATTCAAACTCTTCTCTCCATGTTCTTACTTTTTTTTATGTGTATGACAAATTTCAGAATACTTGTAATTTTCTGATTATATTTAAAAAAAAAAAAAAAATTTAATACTTTGAAAAAAAAAATTTTAATACTTTAACATTGATAGGCTATCCAATTGCGTACCTACTTACATAAATGATTAGACCAGTAAAAATAATATAGTAAAGGAAATAAATATTTTAACTCAACCTTCAAACTCGACTGATAACATTTGCCAGTTTTACATCCTTTGCAATAGAGATTGAAAATATTTAAAATATACTATCGTATTAATTACAAAAAGTCAGAAAGTTCTTATGGCATAAAAATAGTTTTAATTCCTAAGGGAAAATAGTATAAGTAGTAATAATGTACAATATTGTACATGATTTATATTTAATAATATCATACCGGTATACTTTTTAAAGTCTTGGGAAAGATAGTGAATATTCAAATTGAAAAATATTTAGTTGGTACATGATAAAAGAGTTACAGGAATCTCAGCATGGTTACATTTAATGCATGACAGACAAACATGTATCTATGGGGGAGGCTCCAACCCCTGTATCCCCCAATCTATGAGTGGTGGGGAGTTTACTCTTTGGTGAATATATCTACCTCAATTGGAGAATGGAGATGTAAGAAAGATTTCTCTAACATCAATTATGTTTGATACATCATTTATTATTATTCCTTTTAGGTGCCAAAAAATGTAACTACCAGTAGTTATTTTCTTTAACTTTTAATTTAAATTCTCAAAAATTTATCAAAATTTGGGTTGCTGTCATGAGTGTCATCATAATTATGAACAATTATATGGCCATACCTGCAATCACTTCTAGTTTGCACAATATTACTAAAGGGTATTTCATGTCAAGTGGACCAGTTTCAGAAATTGTGCCCACCTTACCATCACCAAATTTGATGAAATTTTACAGTGATGTTCTTTAAGGCTTTAGATGAAACTGTGCAAAATTTCAGGTCCATATCTGTTTTTGTTACCATTTTCTAACACCTTAAAGCAAAGGTAGTCCTTTTCACTCAGAAGTCACATACGGTACTACTTTTTGGCAACTTTGACCTTGATTTGTGAATAAATTTGTAGAGCTATGGATCTGAAAATTCATCCAGTGGGACAACTTTTTCAGTGAGTCAGAATATGTAACTGCAAAGCTTCTATTTATTCATTATTATGAGCTATAGCAGCACAAACTTTGTGAAAAATTGAGTACACAGTGATAAAAGTCAAACTTCGAGTCAATATTATTTTTCAGTGGTTGCATAGAATGACACCAAACTTGGTGATATGAAACAGTACATAATTATGTACAGAAATTGGAAATATTATGCTTGGAGGATGCTTAGTTCAAAAATTATCCCTCTTCACAATTATTAGAAATTTTTTTTGGTGATTTTTTTGGATATGTGAGAGCCTAAATCTCAACTGGTCCATCTTTGATTATTTGTTTTTACTATTTCTGAAAAGAGCAACTCAAGAGCTTTCAAATGCACCATAATTCATTTTGGAGAAATAAGTCTTTACCCAAAAAAATCAATTTAAAAATAGTGTTTTTCACTTACATCAAATGATTGTGGTTATTAATCAGAGGTCTATTACATCTCATATCTTAGTTCGGAACGCATGGAGGGAGGGAGGGACTAGCTCTATTTGTAGGAGATTTTCCATAATTTAAAGAGGTTTGGTGGAGAGTGAGTTTCGATGCCATATTTAATCATAACATTATTTCATAGAAATCTGTAAAATTGAAGTACAGTACATGGTAACTTTAAAATATATGTTTAAAACATTGTTTAAGGCTTATAAAAGATCTAATGCTTTTAAGTGTGCTTTAATTTCTGTTCAATTTTATCATGAACATATTTTGGATAAAAGTATTGTCTGCCAGTTGACGTTATTGATGGTGTTTGTAATACTGAAAGAATGTGCTGTTGTGGAATCCAGCAAGTATCTTTCACTGCTGGCCAATGATAGAAAGATGCTGGGCCATGAGGATGCATAAAGGTGATAAGTGCATCCTGATGCTCAATTGAAATTTCACATACATGTCCAATCCACCAAACATTCTATACATGCAAGCAACATACTGGCCACACTGCAAACTATTAAGTGGTACAAATTCAGAAGCAGCTTCACTATCATCATCAAAAACATTAGCCACAAAACTATGGGCATCATATGAGACTCTGTAAACTCTTTATTTTGCCTTTACCACAGGGTTTAAAATGATGGTTTTCTCTTGTGCTGGCAATTGTATGGCCTCTGGTACACCTATTTTCTTGATGAGGTCTCATATTCTCAATGTGCTCCTTTGTAATATAAAAAAACTTGATTCCTGTAACATTATCATTACAGAAGTCAAACATATCCTTTGGTGTTAATATCTGGTTGTCTAAAGGTCTCTGAAGGCTAGTATAGATTTGTAATCTCTTTGCTGCACCTCCAATTCCATCACAAGGTGATTTACCATGGCTTGTACCCAAGAAATTCCACTCGGCTGTATTTCCATAGTCTTCTTCATAGAAGCATAAATTTATAAAACTTAAAATTTTTGTTTTGGGAACTAGAGCCATCACTAAAATAATTTATGTTTTTAATTCCTGTAACTTCAATCTTTATATATTGGATCAACTCACTTATGAAGGCATGGACAGCAACAGTGTCGTGACATAGAGAATCACTGACCATACAGACACTGAGGCTTTGGAGCTGGTCTCTACGAAAATAGAAAACAAATGGATGAAGTGTGGCCTGGCTGTTATCCCAATGAAAACCTTGCACAGCATCCTGGACAATGAAGGAATAATTTTCTGCAAAATCCATAAGGACAATTACTTCATTAACCTTCAATGTTTCTTTTAAATGCTTTAGGTATGAACTTTGATGTTTTGAAATAAAGTGATGGCTAGTTAGGGCAATTAATTTTGACTGAAGATCTTCTATGAAGTCTTCAACAGTGGCTTGGTGTGTTTGTAATGTTTCCCTATCAGTATGAACCCACTGCTTGTATTCTATTGATTCTTCTGGATCATAATTTTCAAACATCTGTAACAAGTAAGCATGAAGTCCACTCTTTCCAGGGTACTGGTCACAACATTGCAGCATACAATCTTTTAGTTCCAAATTGCAAACAGCTTTTCCTAATAATTGCTTGTAGTCATTTATGTTAGATGATGCAGCAGCTAGCATAAGCTTAACATTTTGATGAACTGTACATACACATGCGGAATGCATACCAGCAACACCAACATTAACACACCATTTTGGCCTTATTTCACAAAATTTTGAAAATCCTATCTCTTTCCCATGTTTATTGCAATATTCTGTAAACATTTCTCTCAAATTGGAAAGCATTAGTCTCTTCTGTTTGTGAACCTTTTCACCATTAATCCTGACAGAAACAATCTTTTTGCCAGGACAAATTCTATTAAATTAATCATCATCAAAAAATGCTATTGCTTTCATTCTTACTTCATCATTAAGTTTCTTTCCTTTTCTTTTTGATGGTATTGCCAAAATGCCTTCTCCCATTTTCAACTTTCTGGCTCTTTTTACAATTCTTGTAGATACTTGAAATTCCTTAGTTGTTTTTTCAATACTCCAGCTGCTTGGTGCAAGTGTGAGAATTTGAACTTTGTTTTCATGACTTGATATCTTTAACTTTGCTTTTAACTCAGAAATTAGAATTTCCAGATCCTTGCATCCATAGCATTTCTCCTCCCTTGATTGTTGGACAGCAGTTTCCAAACCTGATGCAACCTTTATTACTTCTGTCATAGTTTCTGTTGCTTTTTCTATCTTATGTTTTACATAGCCTTTAGAATCTCTCTTACTAATTTTTTGAACTTTTAGTGGTGACTCTCCAAGTGCTGACAATGAAACATTTGCTCTAGAGGTTGCCTCAATAATGTCCATATCATCAGTATATGTTGGCTCATGTTCAGTTTGACTGCTTCATGTTAGCCAACTCTTTTCGACAACTAGGACAAAGCTTTTGACCTGGCTTGATGGCTCTACCTGTCAGTTCCTGTAATTTGTCTGATGTGGCAATAGTAACTGGTCACAATCCTTTCCTGTAATTAGTGTGAGATGATTTCCCAAATGGATTACAACATTGCTTCTGCTTCAATTCAAACTTGGTTAAAAGGTTGCTTCATGGTGTGAGCATATTTGATCATTGTCAGTATTAAAGTGAATTCCAGATCAATGTTTTAATAGTTCTTGATAAGCCGTAAGATTTTGAAAGTGAAAAGGTAGGGCTCAACCTATAAAACTTTAACCCCCCAGAACTTTTAAAGTATTGGTCGTAGAAAGCTATAATTTGGAGAAATGGTTTTAGGGCATGAAAGATCCCAATACACCAAATTAAAGCCAAATCTGAGATATGATGGTTAAATTTTTTCATTTTCTGCTGTGATTTGTCCTGGAATGACCCATATATATATATATATATATATATATATATATTATTTATTTTATATTATATTAATTATTAATATAGCTACACTTTATTATATATATATAATATAGTATATATATATATATATTATATATATTATATATACGGTACATATAAATTAATCAAATTTTTTTATTTTTTATATTAACTATTAACATACACTTTTTCAATATAATAAAATCATTAATAATTTTAAAAAAATCATATTGATAAATTAAAATACCAATGTTAAGCGATAAGTTGGAAAACATTTCAACAGTTATTCTTCATCCCTACACAAACGGAAGTAAAAGCCAAAATTGTGATGTTTATGTAACATTATTTTTTATATTTTTAGTGGGAAAGATATAGCTATATACATTTATAAATTGTGTGAAATCATTATTGGAAAAATTCTCTAAAAATTGATTTTTGATATTACTCAAATTTCTCTTGTAAATTAAAAAAGTGTTAGTTATATAAATATAATCGGTGGCCTGCGCGTAAATGTTAGTCACCTCAGCAACAATTACCTCCTGCTCTACTATTAATAAAATTTCTGGCAGAGGGGCTTCACCCATATATATGAGGCGTCCTATACACCTCATATTCTCTATAAAAAATCAGCAGTATATAGCTCTCGTTCTAAAAAAATTAAGATGTAATGAAGAATAAAAAAAAAAATTCGAAGTATAGTGAAGGTGAGTCCATCTTCTAAGAATGGAAGTTAATTAGACAATCCTCTTCTGCAAAAGTTGTTAAAAAACTACATCAGTGTTAAGATTTTCTCCTATCAAAAAACAAAATTAAAATAATAAATATAAAAGAACACATAACATAAACTCACACGTATATGCTCTATAAAAAATGAGAAACTCTTATGCTATTACAATGAACGACATAAATATACATATATATCTCAAAAACTACAATTTGTTGCTATTTTGAAAGAAAAAAAAAAGATTATTATTCTTTTTTGGTACATGAATGGTAGTGGTCAAGCACGCGGTGTCACACACTATATATATTTTTTATTGGAGAGTGCAAATCAGAGATATAGCGCGACTTCTTAAAAAAGAACACGATAAGATAAAATTAGCAGCTAGATCTGACAAAACTGAAATTTAGTTACCACTACTGCTTTGTAAAGCATGAGAAACAAGTAATGTGCAATACCTCACAGAGTATGTTGTTAAAAGCTTTCACTATTAGCACTTTTCTATATAGTTATTTTGATCTAGCAATGTGAGGTTAGGTCTCAAGTGTCAGGCTCATACATAGTTCTAATGCTTATAACTAAAATTATCTCTTGTTTCTCCATACGGCTTATAACACAAGAAAGAATACATTTATTCGTAGAGATTATAACAAATACTTTATTCATGGAACCAGATGTTACTAGGAGTTGGCTCGCACTAAAAAATGTGGAGGGACTGAGGCAGGACCACTAATTTTTTTTGTTAAGACGACGCTTCCTATATCTCGGCGATCAAAAGATACATTTAATATTGAAATTACAACGTTTGAGAGGATACTAACTTTTTTTCCTTAAATGAGAACTTAATCATATTTCGTTTTATTGTTTTTTTAGTATGACTCGTTCAGATTAGTGCAATTTTATTGTTGGGTAAGTAGATCAATATATAAGTCATGCCGTGTGCTTATAATATATAGAAAAAAAAGAGCTTATTAGATAATATATATTAAGAGTTGCGTATGGATTTTTTTTAATAACATTGGTAGCAGGAACGTTGTTATCTCTATCTTTCTACCGTAAAGAAAGCGACGTATTTTCAGCTATATCTTCGATTATCCTTCCGTTATATATTTTATGTGTGTAGATAGAAGAACTATTATTCCTGTTAACTCTTTTATAACAACTCTCAGGTAGGTGTACACATCCCTTCTTGTGCTACCATTAACTATCATAATTCACATACCTAAACCACATTCTTACTCTCTAAAAATTTGTGACCGTGTGCTTTCTTTACTCTCAAAAATATTAAAAATTACTATTATGCAATTGATTTATGTGCTTCTTTTATATGATGGTGCGTACATTCCTTAGTTCATATTGTTGGTTAATAGGATCAAAAGATTTTAGTTACATAGTACTTAGCATTCAAGAAGAGCGTGTATCATATTCATTGCCGAATGTGTATATCCGGATATTTCCTTCGGTCTCCCTTTCATATTATCTCACCTGGCCTCGGAATAAAAATTCACCGGCCGTGGAATATTTGACATTTTTTTTACACTCGTGGGATTCCGTCCGGCCTCTCGGAATTTTGATAAAAAATTCTCAGGCCCGAACTCCGGAGAATTTACTAATTATTTACTTTCTGAGAAAAAATATTGCTGGAAGAGATTTATTATTTATATTATAATAACCCATAGCCGATTCTATTATAACTAAAATATTATAAATAGATAAGTACCTTTAGTATGTTAAGTATATGCTCATACCAGTGTATATATATCACTAATACCTTAACCAGTATTATATTAAATTAATAAGTTTACTCAAATACCTAAAAATATAGGTATAATTATAAGATAATTCACATTAAATAATTCAAATTAATGCCTAATAATTATATAATTATATATATATATAATATTATATATATTAATAATATTATATATATAGTATATATATTATATATATATAAATATATATATATTAATTATTAATATATATATATATATTATATATAATATATTAATATATTAAAATTAATAATATTAAAATATATAATAATATAATTAATATATATATATAAGTATATATATATATCCCAGTAATTGTGGATAGACCCTCTTGGTTAAAAATTGATAAAAATCATAAAAATTTATACAAATCTTAGTATGATATACACCACTTTCAAACTCTTCCCAGTTGTCTGCAATGTTTCGTAAAAGCTTTATGCTCTGCTGAAAATATTTTGCTGAATTGTTGTTGAGTGATTGGAACGTATAAAGAAAAACGGCTGTTCGTCAGTGTCAATTTTCTGTATTATGTGTGTGTTAAACCTTTTTCCTCACAATATAATGTTCCACACGTGCTTATTAATCTTCGCGCAAATATGTAGGATAATTTCTCTGAACTCTCTGAAAACCCCTATGGAGGGAGACTTTGAAAAGGAGAGTAATTTGGGCTAGCACTGCTATGTTTGGGAATTTGGCTTTGTTCACTTTCCACCAATTAAGGAATTTCTTCTTTTTCCCAGATTAGAAATTGATTTTATATATAAAATACAAGAAAAAAAAAATTTCTCATTACTCGTGTTCAGATCTTTTAAAATCTCATGTTTACCACTTTTGTGTACAAAGTAATAAAACAAAAGTATAATAACTATTTTTACCTATAGCGAACCATTCCACATTATTAAAAATAATTAAATGAAAATTGAAAAGTTCCGTAGTTAAAGATATTAAACTAAACTTCATTTGAATAAACCTAAGGTAAAATGACAGAAACATTAGCAGTTCTCATTTCGGGATAAGTCCTTCTGTGCCATAACTAATATCTGCTACTTCGATTGATGACGTTGGAGCTAAATATATTGGCTAGTTTTCTAAAAAAAAATAATTCCAGTTCCACCAAAAACGGGAATATCATCCCACGGTCCCATAATGCAAACTATAATTTGTAAACCCCGTTATGAGCCAACTTTTAGTACATAATCACATCCGCAGAAGAATGGATTCTTTTTCACTCCACTCGTATGAAGATTGCATGCTACAATTCTAACATAACTCCC
>JABUQX010010602.1:25000-38897 GCA_015478945.1 Trachelipus rathkii
AACGTTCTCATGCACCTGATCATGTGTAATCACAGGCGGAGCCATGGGACACCTTAGAGGAGGAGTAGGAGGGTGGTTGTCGGAATTAGTTACAGATCCGTTACAGCGAATAAGAGGAGGAAAGGTAGATTTACAGAAGTTATTAGAGATATTTTTGGCAATGGGTCAAAAATTTTTATCAGTATGAGACCCAAGGAGGTCAGCGCACTTCCTTTTGGTGAAAGGACGCTTAACCTCACGAATAATATCCTTGCAACGATTCTGAGTTGAACGAAAATTAGCACGAGTGATAGGAGAATGAGAGTTTTTCCATTTCCGATAAGCATTGTCTCTATCCTGAAGAGCACGAGAGCAGGCACCATAGAACCACAGATTATAAGGATAAAAAGATTTAGTGGAAGATGGAATGAACCTTCTCATTCCCTCGGAGATTACGGCTCCTACTGTTTCAGCAGTCACCGAAGCAACCTCTAGTCAAAATAGGATTCAAAGCAAGGGTAGGTAGCAGAGAAGCGACGCAATGCCCTCCAACTTCCGATTAAAGTGCCAGGAAATACCTTTAGGACAAGGTGGAGCTACTGGAGGGAAAGTGTTATAATTAAGAGCTACAAGATTGTGGTCTGAGTTACCGATACGAAGGAAAATTGTGCATTTGTAGAGAGAAGGATCAGTAGTGAAGCAAACGTCAATAATGTCCAAGAATGACATCTCGTCAATGTAGGGTTCATCCATTGACCCTCGTGGGCCACAGCCATACAAACTCACAAAACCCCGTCATTTACTCCTATTATGCACCTTTCCTCTCGCCTCTGCCAAACTCACATTTCTCTCCTCCAGGCATTCCTTTACTGACTCAATCAACTTTTTTCTTCCGTTTCCAGCCGTCATTCAGCAAACTCGGCCACTATAATCGCTTAACCACGACTATATCCATCCTTTTTCCACATGACCCAAACCATCTAAATGTTTTCATTTTTCCCTCATTCTTCTTTTCAAACCACACAACACCTAATGCGTTCATTCCTCATCTTTTATCATTCTTTTCACACCTAACACTAGATTTTTCCTCTGAACACATTGTACTTTAGATCTGATATCTCTTATTGCAGACCATAGTTTTACTACTATGCATTAACATAGGTGACAATATGCCCTCGTGTAAGACCATAGAGCACTCAAGACTTAGTTTTACATCCACCAAGGATTTTAATTGCCCAGCCACCTTCCTACATTCACAACTTTCTCTACACTTTGCATCATCCGTTCCATTTTTTATCCAACATAATCCCTAATATTTAACTCAGACACTGTTTGGCAGCTTGCTCACAGCATCAAATAACTTCACAGAGGATGTCCACATACAACATAACATTACTCTTATCTAACGTTTACTTTCAAACCCTTACTTTTTAACATACCCTGCCAAATCCTCACACTCTCCCAACTCTCTTCAGAATTAGCTACACAAAACAAATCATACACGCATTTTAATAGGTAGGGCCCTCACTCTCTTCATTATATATATATATATTATATATTTTTATATATATTATATATCTTTTTATTAATATATATATATATAGTTATATATATATTATATATATATATATATTATATATTATATTTATATATTATATATATTATATTATATATTAATTATATATATATATATATATGGGCGCGGAAGGATGAAATCTAAGGGGGGCCAGATTTTTTTTTAATTTGAATTTCACAAGGAAGCATATATATATATATATATATATATATATATATATATATATAATATATATATATATATATTTTTTTTTTTTTTTATTTTATTATATATTATATATATATTATATATATATATAATATATTATATATATATATATTATATATTATATATATTATATATTTTATATAAATATATATATTATATATATTAATATATAATTTATATATATATATATATTATATTGAGTACTTACAAGGTCATTTTGGGCGTTTTTCTTTTGTTCTTCGTCTTCGACGTTTACGCACCGGCGGCACTGTATTTACTATTTGAATTCAAATTTATATTTGATAATAAATGTCTGATATTGAATGCTTAATTCACTATGTCAGTCAGAAATTAAATTTGGAAAGACTGTGTAAGTCATATATGACCTTTTTTAGTTACTTTAATCACAAGTAAAATGAACTATAAAATGTAGTTGCGAAAAATATTTGGATTTGGTTGAGGCTTTAAAAAACTATTTATTTGTTTTTTTATTTTCAGTTATTATTGTTATTTAAAAATAATTTTTCTTTTTTCCTTTCCAAATTCTGTTATAACATCAATCATTAGTGTTGTTTTTTTTTCCACAACGTTTCCTCTGTTACACTGAGCAAACATAACTCCATTTAATTGTCTTCAGAAATGGTTGACTTAGAACAAGTTTTAACTCTTCTTAAAGTTCTGAATGGTCTTCCAATTGTGCAAGTTGTTGGTGGAAGCGTTAGAAGAATTTTAATTGCTTGTAAAACAACAGGGAAAAAAGCGCAATGTTTTAGGATCAGTTCACTATAGCACACATTTTCGTCTACATCTAACCCTTGGTCCCCATCTGATTTCTTCCATAAGTTGAACCATGATTCTGCTTTACCTTACCAGTTCTCAATATTGTATATAGTTTGAAGTTATTCAATTTTCTGTTTTATTCAGATATGGTTAAATTTTTAATTCTAGAGGATTAAATACAGAGAAATGTTTGGTATTTCTGTTGTTGTCCGAAAATTCTGATATGAAAGAGACGAAATTCAGTTGAATTAGGTTTGGTATAATAGAGATAACCCTTGAATAATCCTCCACAAACTACATTAAAAAGTTAGGTCTTTTGCATTGTTTGGACACTAATCAGTGGCATTGAAGAATTCTAAATAAAAAATTTCTGTAAGTTCTTAGAACTGGTAAAAAGTTCCTTGAAAACAGACGCGACAATGTTTTTCGTCTCTATTGTTTTTTATATTTCTAACACCTTTTTCAACGTGACTGTGAACCTCTTGTAGATTGATAGTTTTATTTTGAAGAATGTTCGTGACAGGTTCAAAGTAAGAGGAATACTTGGCCATGATAACTAAACTACTAAGCAAATAATGAATTTAGGAGTTCCTTTTGCTGGCGAAAGTTGAAATGCTGCTGTTCCTGTGGCCTTAGTTCTTCTGAATCTGATGACAAAGTTTCCAAAACTGATTTAATGTAAATGAAATTTTCAAAACAAATTTTGATGGCCTTATTTCTTTGCGGACCATCTTGTTTCGCATAGCATTGGTATATTCATTATCAGTTTACTACGCAATGGGCTTTCAGAAAAAACTAATAATTCTTTCACTGTGCCAAGTATTTTGAAATTCGGGAACAAGATTCAAGTTATTAACAACTAAATTTAAGCGTTGAGAAGCACAGTGGAAAAATTTGGCCAATATTGATTTATATTATTTTCTGTCCTCCATTTTCTTTTCCAGCCATGGTTGAGCATACATCAATCCAAGTCCAACGACTTTATTCATATTTTAAATCTATAGCTTCTGCCCTATTCATAAGTGGATTTGCTATTCTCAGCTTTTAATTTTCAAACGTGAGGTAGAAACCTAAAAATTTTTCTCTAACTTTCAACTCCTTATCAACGAACGAGTGCAATTGACAGCTCCACCCCAGATCTGTCTGCTTTATCGACCTCTAAGAGTAGTGGTATTCGCAATGGTTCAATTCATCCACAATGTTTTTACAAATTAGGTTCGCGCATATGGATATGAGCTCATTCTGCGCATATGTGATGTGTATTTTTTGATTATTCACTTGATTGTAAATGCTCAGTAAGCCCAGCATCAACAGCTTCAACTCTGAATTTTAACAATCGAAAATTACGTATCTGCGTACTGCCTCGACAGCTATATCATGGGTTCACAGAAGAACAAAGTGAAATTATGCACAACTATTCTTTCGGATAATTTAAATGTTAAGCAGTATGAAACTGCTACAAAAACATTATACGTTTAATCAATTTAAAATTATTTGTATCAAAATTTCTCCTGTACAGCAAGCAATAATATGCCACTGAAGAATTAACATGGTTCTTGCATGTGAGTGAAGTCTTTTATTTAAGATGTCTGAAATAAATTTCACCAAAACTCTTTTGACGAAAGCTTAAATAGGCACGCATAATTTTACAGAAGGTCCCTTTTAATTTTTTTTGAATATATATGCAACGAATTTAGCCAATCGTAACGAAAGCTTTAGAATGCTATGATGATAATTTGCTTAAAGTTGATGTGCTTGGCGGGTGATGGTTCGCGAGCAACGCTAGGAGATTTTTGATTTTCAGTAATAGTGACATGAGTAATGTAATTTCCAATGCCGCAATATCGATTTTTACCAGTTGGTTCTTCATCGATTCGAAAGCTTCATTCATATGATATATATAGGTGCCGACAATACTCGGGACGGCATTAACACTTTCATTTGAATTGTCACTCAATCCGCCGTGTACTGTAATTAATGTGTCCGTGTTGTTCAGACATGGAGTATTTATAATTATCCCTAAGGCGAGGCCTCTTAATACATTTATCATTGTGCTAATTTAAATAATTTTTTTTTTCCTTTTTAATTTCTTTATTTAAATCATATATCAATATTATCATATATTTTCATATATTTATATATATATAATATATTATATATTATATATATATATTTATATAATATATACTTTATATATATTATACTATATTATTATATATATATATATATATATATATATATATGAATAGATAGATATGGGGACAAAATTGCGAGATTTTTTATAAGTACTTTATAGTAAGGCCAATTAGATACATAGGAATAACAGTCACAACTCTCACTTTCAAATATAAAAATTTCCAATAAATTTCACTCCCAAAATTATATATAATTGGAAATAAAACGAAAAAAATAAAAAACTTTAGAAAAAGTAATATAATACGTTATTAATTTTCATTAATACATAATAAAAATAATTAATTATAAATTTAATTAGGGAACTTCACAAATTTCACCTTAATATAATTTATAAAATTGTTGTGAAGGGGAGAATCCAATATTGGGGATTTTAGGACCCCATTTTAGCTTTCACCTAAAAATGAATTCTTAATTTTCAGACAATTTTTGATGGGGAGAATGAACCGAGTTTTTTTTTAACTCTTAGACATGTATTTTCAGGTGTTTTTTGGTTGTCTTATTCATTGTTTCGGCGTTTCAATTTTTTCAGGAAACCTAATTTTTTTATATTTTTTTCGTATATTTCTCATTCATTTTCGAAATGACTTCAAAAAAATTGAAATATAGCATAGATGGGTCTATTAGCACAAATTTTCACATATTATTTTTTGATTTTTGGAAAATTGTGCTCAGCAAGTCGAATTTCAAAACCTACTTTTTTTTTTTTTTTTTTTTTTTTTTTTTTTTTTTTTTTTTTTTTTTTTTTTTTTTTTTTTTTTTTTTTTTTTTTTTTTTTTAGACAATTTTCCAAAAATCAAAAACTAATATGTGTAATTTGTGCGTAATAGACTCATCTATGTATATTTCAAGTTTGAAGTCATTTCGAAAAAATTGTAAGAGTTGAATAAAAAATGTCAAAAATTTAGGTTCTGGAAAAAATGAAAACGCCGAAACAATGACTACAGGCACAGAAAAACACCTGAAAATGACGTTCTAGAGGTAAAAAAAAAGCTGCGGTTTGCTTTTTCCCCATCAAAATTGTCTGAAAATTAAGAATTTTATGTTCATTTTTAGGTGGGGGCTAAAATGGGGTCCCAATTCCCAATATTGGATCCTCCCATTATTAAAAAACAAAGAGAATGATAAATTGTTGCCCTAAAAAGAGCTCTCTTTTTATGGCAAAAATTTATCAGTTGTCTTTCGTTCTAAGACTTGAAATATATTTTAAACTGAAAAGTTAAGCAGGAATAGGGGAGGGCCAGAATAAGGGAGCCTAGAGAGGTAGGGCGTTAGTGCTATTGTGCAAGTTTGCAGAATTTTTCTTTCGAGGGAAAGTTGCTCGATAATATATATATATATATATATATATATATATATTATATATTATATATATATAATATTATATATATATTATATTATATATATATATATAATATTATATATATATATATATATATATATATATATCATAATTTTTTTTTCAGCAAAGCAAAAGTTTGAAATTTTTTTTCAAGCGGAGCAAAAAGCTTTGATTCAAGAGGGGGGAATGGCCCTACTTGCCCTCTCGGTGCCCATCGTGTATATATATAATATATATATATATTATATATATATAATATAATATACTATATATATATATATATATCTTTATATATATATATATAATTATATATATTATATTGGTTGTATCCGCCCCTGTGGTGTGCATGAGGTTGTCTGCCTTAAAATCCGAGACCACCGTCTCTACTGAAGGCTTTCTTTCTGTCTCACCTGGCTCTCCTTGGGAGCTCTGTAGCTTCTACACCCGCGGATCAAGGCGAAAGGGTAGGGTGGGTGCATCAACGGTCTTTCCGGACCTTAGTGTGTCCCACGCTCTCCCTTCTGACGCGTCCGTCTTTATGGCCGAGTTAGTTGCTCTCTTTGGCTATTAATAGGATTCTGACACTAGATATGCTTGACACGTATACGTTTTTTTTTCTGATTCGTAGAGTGCTCATCTTGCAATACAAAATCGAAGGACAGACATCCTTTGGTTTCCAATCATCCAAGGTTTTATGTATGAATGCATACAAGACGCAAGTGTTTGACGTTTGCTGGTAATCCACGTGGTATCCCTGGTACGATTGCTGACAAAGTGGCATATCGGCCGCCACTGCAAAATTACTTGTCGACGATATTACCTGTGGCCATCTTGCTGGAACACTCCCAGCTGCTGATTTCTGCTCCCGACTCAAACAGGGCTTCCTCGCTTGTTGGTCGGAGAATCATCGTGGTGCCAAACTGCGTAGCGTAAAGCCGCAGCCGCTCCTAGGGATTTGGCCTTCGTCTTTTCGCCGGAGTCGAAAGCAGAAGGTGGTCCTGGCTCGTTTGCGAATTGGCCATACTAATGTACCACATAGTTATCTTATGGCAAGGAAGCATTCCTTCATGTCCTTTTGCCGTTTCAGTGTCTACTTTCGTACGCCGCATCTTACCTCCGTGGATTGTGTGCCTTGCGGCTATCAGAGACGGCTTTTTCTCCTTGTTAATCACATACTTTCCAATCCCGCCTCTATTATTTCCTGATCCTTTATTCCACCGTGAGACGATTTTTTTGAATTTCTGCTTGCGGAAACTGCTCTGCTCTGTAGGATTTTAATAATTGCATTCCTGTTTCATGCGTTCTGTTAGGAGTTGCCCTGTAGTTGATTTTCTGACTCGGTACCGCCGCTTTTTTTGTGTGCAGTGGTGGCTCCTGTACCTCGCATCAAAAAAAAAAAAAAGATATATATATATATATATTAATATATATATATATAATTAATATATATATATATTATATATATTATATATTTATATATATATTATATATTATTATATATTATATTATATATATTATATAATATATTATATATATTATATATATAGAGAGAGAGAGAGGAGAGAGAGAGAGAGGTGGGCGTAACGCGTACATGTAACGGCGTTACGTAACGGGCGTTACAATTGTAACGAGTAACGGTAACGCTTCAAACGATTTTAAATGTAACGTGTAACGGTAACGCTACACCCTTTTAAAAATTGTAACGTTTTTTTCCGTTACTCGTTACATCCTACACACGGAAATCGCACTGTGTGACATTTTTTTTTATTTTTATGGAAACGAATTTTTAGTTTTTCCAGATTTTTAAATATATATATAATATATATTATATATATATATATATATATTAATTATATTATTATATTACTTATATATATATATATATATATATATATTATATATTTTATAATACTCGGAGCAGCTTGGAGTGAAAGACTTTATTTAAGTCACAGACCCGGAAACGATTTTTGGACGCAGGAAATCTTGAATAATGTTTTTAGATTAGAATGCGCTAGCTTAATATTGCGACGTATAGTGGAAAGGAGGAGGAGATCCTGGAGATGATGAGTGAGAGGAGGATCGACGTAATGGGAATGGCGGAGATGCGAATAAGAGGAGAAGAGAGAGGAAGAGATATTGGGAGGAGGATATGTATTGATATAAAAGGGTAGAGGAGGGAATCAGAAAACATGGAGTAGGCTTCATAATAGGGCCGAAGATGTCCCCGTTCATACAGACTATAGAAGTCTTACACGAAAAACTTATAAGATGCACTTTTAAATAAAGGGAAAGAGGTCCACTTCTATCAGGTTTATTCGCCGCAACAGGGACACACGGAAGAGGAAAAAGACAGTTCATGGGAAATGTTGGAGGAGAATGTAAGAAGACGGATAAAAGAGACAGAGGATAGTATGTTGCTGATTGGAGATATTCAATGCAGAGTGGGAAAGGTAGATAGACGGGGTGGAGAAATGGTAGGCAGTATGGAGAGGGGGGTAAGGAATGATTGAAGGGAGATCTGATAGATTTCTGTCTGAGGAAGGGCTTGAAGATCATGAATGGTTTTTTTTTTTCACGAAGGGGACTCACATAGGTTCGAAGGTTGATGGAAACATCACAGGAGTATTCGATAGAGATCTATTTAGATATAATAATTTCGTCTGATAGTAGGATAATTAGGAATGTTAAAGTAATACCTGGAGTAGCAATGGATTCGGATCATAGATTGTTGATGACGGACCTGTTGGTAAAGGACAGTTAACTGCAATGAATAAGAAAAAGTATGATAGCCCCAGGTATCTTGAAGGATGTATAGAAAATGGAAAATATTAGAAAAATAAATGAAAACTTAGAACAATTAGAAGGAGTAGGAAAGATGGAGGATATACAATAAATGAATAAGAAGGGTAGCGAGGAGACTTTAGGCAATAGACGTCAAAGTGGTGGATGAAGAAGTGAAGGAGGCAATAAAGAGGAAATCGGTATTGATGAGAAAGTGGCTGAAAAATAGGACCGTACAAACCGTATGTGGAGGTAGAGCGACGGAGTCGCATTGTAACGGCACGGGTTCGAATCCTAGTTCGGATTCTAGGTAGAAATTACCTAGAAGTTCCCCTCCTTGAATAGGGCTATGCCCGTGAGGTGTGAACTTTTAATAAAAAAAAAAAAAAGAAATGATGCAGAGAAAGTTAAAAGAAGAGGCTGCAAAGAGAGAGGGGGAAGAAATGATGGAAGATGGGAGGACAGAAAGGAAGATTTTTAGACTGGCAAAAACATATAGAGGAACAAAGAGGAAAGTGTGCAACATCAAGAATAAGCAGGGAGAGGTTTTTGTGAAATCAGATAGACCAAACAGGAGATGGACGGAGTACTTCAGTGAACTGCTAAATGTGAATGAACAGGGGAGGAGAAGGGAGAAGAGATGGGAGAGGAAGATGAGGAGGGGGAGGAGATAACTATGGAAGAATTAGAGGTGGCTCTGAAAGCGATGAAGAAGGCTAAGGCACCGGGTAAAGATGGGATACCCATAGAATTGATAAAAGAGGGAGGAGAGAATATGAAAAAAAATTTGAAACTGTTTAATAGGTGTTGGAACGAGAGTGAAGTACCAGAAGGATGGGGAAAGTCAATTATAGTGCCAATATATATAAGGGAAAAGGAGATACAGGAGACTTTAAAAACTACAGATAAATTTCTTTATTAGGGCACCTGGCATAGTAATATGAAAAAATCTTAGAGAAAAGGTTAAGAATAGTAGTAGCCCAGACTGGGGAAGAGCAGCACGGATATAGAAGAACAGAGGCACGACGGATCTCTTGTTCGTTCTGAGAATTAACGTTGGAAAAGGTGGGCAATTCAACAAACGGCATATATAGCTTTATGATCTGAAGAAAATTCGTTCAGTGCTAGAGGAGACTTTGGAGAGTGCTGGAGAAAGAATATGCAGGGGGTAGAAAGTTGAGAGGAGGCTCTGGAGAGTTTGTATAGGAATAGCAAATGTAATGTAAGAAACAAATATAGAATAGGAATGGTCGAGGTGAGAACAGGGGTTAAACAAGGAAGTTGTGTACCAATTTTTTGTTTGTACGTAATCTGGATGTTATGTGTAAGAAAGTGGGAGAGAAATCGAAGATTGGACGGTGATATTTTGGTTTATGCGGAAATGGCGTGCTGGAGCGAAGAGGGAGACAGGTTGAGAGAGGTAGTGATATGTTTTGCCAACAGGCTGAGAGAGGCCGACTTGACTATAAACGCAGAAAAGACGGAGATCATGGTGGTCAGTAGAGAAGAAGGGGAGAGAGATTGCAAAATGAGGTTGGAGGGGACTGAGATAAAGACGGCGGAGAAATGTAAATATTTGGGTGAGTATTTGGAAGAGAGGGAGGAAATGAACAAGAGATCACAAGTAGGATAACTCAGTATGGGGGAGCAGTAAGAGCAGTGTATCCCATACTGAAAGATAAACAAATGAGTGTGGAGGTGAAAAGGGTGATCTTTGAAGGTGTGTTAACACCGATTTTACTATATGGAACAGAACATGTAGTACGACAACAAGAGAATATAGTAGAATACAGTCGGCGGAGATGTACGCTTTGAGAGCGATAATGAGAAAGACTAGAAGAGACAGACAGATAAACGAAAGAATAGGGAGGAGGTTGGAGTGGAAAGGTATATTAATTAGATGGGATGCAGGTAGATTGAGGTGGTGGGGACACCTGGAGAGGATGAAAGAGGGGAGAGTAGCCAAAAAGAGGTGGGAGTGGAAACTGGAGGAAACGAGACCAAAAGGGAAGACCAGGAGCGATGGGAAAGCTTCGGTGGGGACTCATTGAGAAGAATGGATTGCCGTTCGAGTAGGAGCTGAGGGAAAGATGGAGTTTTGGAAGATAGAGGAAGATTTAGAAGAGTGCTGGCCCCGCTGGATCTTGACTCCTTCTGGGAGAGGTTGTAATTGTAATATATATATATAATATTATATATATATTATATATATATATATAATAATATATATATATAATATAATATATATATATATAATCTATATATTAGTATATTATTTATATATATATATTATTATGGGCGTAAGCAGGATTTCATTTTAGGGGGGGCAAAAGTTGAGTGATATATATAATATAAATAATTAATATATATCATATATATTATATATATATTATATATATATATATATATATTATATTTTATATAATATATATATAATATATATATAATTATATATATATATATATATATTATTATATTATATGTTCAGGGGCGGCTCGTTGCCTGGTTGCGGTTTGCGCAACCACCATTTTATACAACTTGCAGTTTTTGTGCACTATTTTAATTATTTTTTATTCTTTTAATTTTTTAGTAGGATTAAATATTAAAGAATTAATGGCATCTTATTATAATAACACTCCAATGATTTTATTAATTAATGAAAAAAAAACGTCATCAAATTATAGTTAGTCCAAATGTCAAACCAACATGATTGTTGCAGACACTTTACAACACATGCCCTATACATTTTTGAGGAGAAAATGTGTGTGAAATATGACCGCGTGGACGCTTTATACCTACAACTTGCGGTTGCATATCAAGAACAACCGCTTTGTTTTCAATAATGAAATTCAAATTTGTGAATACGAAAAATTTGGAAATTGACTCTCATGTTCCAAATTTACGTCTCGGCGAACGAACGAATATGTATGTTGTTTGCGGTTTGTCGATCTCTTGCTTTTATTAGTAATATAATTTCTCTCTCTCTCTCTTCTGCTCTCTTCCGTCTCTCTCTCTCTCTCTCTTTCTCCTCTCTTCGTCTCTCTCTCTCTCTCTTTGTCATCAGGTCTAAATTCTTTCTCTCATCTATCTTTCTCTTTCTCTTCTCTTCTTCTTCTTCTCGTCATCTCTTTCTTCCTATATTTATATCTACAGAGTATTCTTCTTATATCTACATTATATATATATATATATATATATATATACTATATATATATATATATATTATATATATATATATTCTATCTATATACTTAAGTGTCATAACTCACGGTTGCAGAGCCCTTTCAAAGGGGAGGGGGGTATTGACACATAGTTACATCCCACTAACGCAACTTCTCAGGTGAGCACAAAAGCAAGCCTTAAAGTATGAGAGATTAAAATCAGCAGGAAACATTGAAGATGGAAGAGAATTCTACAGAAGGAGGTGGCAGGAAAGAAGGAACACGCAGCGAACAAGCCTGGAAGTTCAATATCAATACAGAACCTCATGCGCCGACCAGCACCTTTGTAGATGGGTCGTAAAAGTTGGTTGTACGCGAGTGATAAGTTCTCTCGAGCAGCTGCGGTACTAATAGAATAGAGAGAAACCACAACATCGCGCGCAAAGATAGAGGGTTCAAGAAAATGGAAAGGTGCAGACAGTTTTATAAGCATTTGGTTTGACTCGGACAATATCCAAAAGCGGGTGAAACCAGGGCCCCCAGATATGAGAACAGTAATTCTACAAGGGGAATGAGGCCCTTGTATAGCTTAATATATATTAATATTATATATATTATTAATATACTATATATATATAATATATTATATATAGTATATTATATATATATATTATTATAATTTTATTATATTATATCAGGGAGCTTCGTGGCTGTTGCAGGTTTGCTGCAACCACCATTTTATACAACTTGCAGTTAGTGTGGAACTATTTATTATTTTTTATTCTTTTATTTTTTTAGTAGGATTAAATATTAAGTAAATTGAATTATGTTTTATAATAACACTACAATTGTATATTATTTAATCACAAACCAAAAATGTCATAAATTATCTTTTGTCCATATTTCAAACCAACATGATTGTTGCAGTTTACAACACATGCCCTATACATTTCTGAGGAGAAAAATGTGTGTGAAATATGACGAGTGGGACGCTTTATCTACAACTTGCGGTTGCATATTAAGAACAACCGCTTTGTTTTTAATACTGAAATTCAAATTTGTTGAATACGAAACATTCGGAAATTGACTCTCATGTTCCAAATATTAACGTCTCGGCGAACGAACGAATATGTATGTTTTGCGGTTTGTCGATCTCTTTGCTTTTATTGTATTATAATTATTCTCTCTCTCTCTCTCTCATCTCCTCTCTCTTCTCTCTCTTCTCTCTTTCTCTCTGCTCTTCTCTCTCTCTCGTCCTCTCTCTCTCTTCTCTCTCTCTCTTATCTATCTTATCTATCTTATATCTATCTATCTAATCTATCTATCTATCTATCTATTATATATATATATATATATATAATTTATATTATTATATATATATATATATATATAATATATATATATATAATATATATATATATATCCACATATATATTTATCAGTGGCGGCTCGTGGTCAAAATCTTGAGTAGGCATCAAAATTATATATATATATATATATTATATATATATATATAATATTATATATCTATATATATTATATATTATACATATATATATATATTATATATATTATATATATATATATATATAATATATTATAATATTACTATTATATATATTATGAATTATATTTAATTAATATTTTAATTGTAAATTTATTTATAAAGAAGATCAAATTTCCTTCCTTTTTGAATATAAATCACTGACTGCATTACACATATTCTTACATGTTTGAATTTTAATATGGCTTACAACACTCAGGAAAGAATTTAGCAATTTTCAATGAATCTCCGTATTTATAAAACTAAGAGCTCAATTTTATTAAAAGAACACAAAATCAGTAATAAAATATATAAAAACCGTATTATATTAATGG
>JABUQX010010603.1:0-2500 GCA_015478945.1 Trachelipus rathkii
GAGAGATTCTGTAGGAACAATCTGCAGCTTCACAGCAGTTTTATGCCACTCTGTGTTTGTATGTCCCTTACAAAACCGCATAACATCTTTATATTTAGTGGAAGGTCTTATTTTAAAGAGCCTAGGACTACTCTGACCGAACTTAATTTGGTGGAAATAAAATACAAAATTTGCAAAATGCTCCCTTTAGTGCCTGGAGTATGTCAGCCAAGGTGAATAAGTCTCCAACCATTCATAATTGAATTCCTCATTAAGTTGGGTATTATTAAAGTATTGCTCATATAATTACTTTTATTTAAAGGATCGCTACTTGAGAATTTTAATCATGTAGGAACAAACGTAGCATTAGTAGCGAGGTCGTTAACCGTGCTTATTCTTTCTTTTACTCAGAAGCGCACATACGCATGATTTCGAGTAAAGATTTGAAATTAGTCTCAACGTATCTTACATTCATTTTCGTGACTGTTCATCTACTGAAACGCTAGCTCCGAAATCTTGGACCCATAACTTGACTCCGTCGAGGTGCTGGCCTGGGTGTGGTTCTTTTCATCAATGCGAAATATGCAAGTAGAAGGATGCCTCTTGGTGTTAGTCTTAGTGACTTAGTTGGTATCTTCTTCGTTTCAACGCTACCATTATCATTTTTAATCTATTCTTCCTTTTCAAATTTACTACAAACATATATATATATATATTATATATAATATATATATATATTATATTATATATATATAATATATATTATATATAATATATAACATATATATATATATATATATATATATATAATATATATTAATATATATAAATATATTATTATTATATATATTATAATATATATAATAATATAATATATATATTATAATATATATAATAATTATAAGATTTGAATAATATTATATATAGGATATAATGAGTAGTATATAATATAATTATATTATATATATATATATATATATTATATATATATAAATATATATAATATATATATATATTATATTATATATTATATATATCGGTTATCACTACTGTAATCTCGTCGCAAATGGTCATGGGCTAATAATTTTACAGAACATTCACAAAAAGTTTTAAAGAAAAAATTAAAAAGAAAGCAAACTATGTTGAAAACCATTAATTTCTGTGTTGTAATGAAAAAGTTTTTTAAAATGAAGCTAAACTCATATGGACAAGTAAGATCATGTGTTACAAATTCTACTTTTAAGAAGTAAATGCACAAAATTTTATTTTAATATTTAAAGTAAACGTACGTACAAAAGGAATCTCCTATTCGGTAAATCTGACACATCCGTAATATATCTTAACTTTTAATACTTTCCTCCTAACAGCTCCATCCTGCCCCTATGCGTTTTTCTGGTATTGAGTCGGGGTGGATTGGGGGCCTGCGTAGCTTCCTACGCTAACTATAATTGGAATAACTCTGTTTTAACTCTGATGACGCTTCGGCTTCTGCCACTAATGTGGGAGCTGTTAATCGTTGAGGGGATGAGCAGGTTCATTTCCTTCTTTCGACTAAATCTTTCTCTCCTCATAAATCCATGGTTCGTCGTGCCTGTTCTCTGGCCATTCAGGCTAGAGACAGCGCTTATCGGGGGTGGAAAAATTCTCGTTCTCTCTAATCACTTCCTCGCTAATTTTATTCAGCTAGAAAATCGTTTGCAGGGATACTCTTCACTGAGCCGAAAGCGGTGCTTCATCAACGGAGTGCGCTAACCTTCTTGGTTCTCCTACTGCTAAATCTTTCTGGCCTCCTTGCCAAAAACACCTCTAACAACTTCTGTAAATCTGCCTTTCCTCCTCTTATTCGATCTGTTGGTTCTGTTGCTAATTCTCCAACTGAAAAGACCATCTCTTCGGCCTCCTTTTTTCCTCTAACTCAACCCTGGACGATTCTTGCATTCCTCCTCCTCCTCCTCCTTCTCCTCTCAGGTGTACTATGTCTTTTGCATGTGATTACATTTGATCGGGTGCATGGGCTCCTGAAGTCTATGAACGTTAGGAAGGCGAGGGGCCCGGAATGGCATTCCTCCCAAGTTTTGAGGGAGTGTTGCTTCCGAGCTGGCCCCTCCTTCGTTCAACTATATTCTCTATGTCTCAATACTAACACTTTCCCTCAGTGTTGGAAGCCCGCACATGTCCAACCTATTCCGAAAAAAGGAAGCACTCTGATCCTTGTACTAATCGCCCTATAAGCTCTCACCTGTATTCCTTCTAAGATCTTTGAAAACCCTTCTTAGCTCTCACTTCTTAGACCATCTGGATCTCATTCTCTTCTTTCCGGTCGCCAGTACCGCCAGTACGGCTTTCGGCGTTCGACGTCTACTTGTGATATACTTTCCTATTTAACCGTTTTATGGTTTTCCGCGCGCTTAGGAACTACGGGGAGACTTGCTTGGTGGCGCTTGACATATCCAAAGCATTGACCGGGTATGGCACACGCGTCACTGCTCTCCGAGCTCCTCCTTTGGGTTTCCTTCTTCTC
>JABUQX010010603.1:7500-23406 GCA_015478945.1 Trachelipus rathkii
AAGCCGAATCCTTCAGTATTCTCAACGATCTGAAACAGTTAATTAAGAATACCTACAACATTTCCAGATTGACCTAACCAATGTCTGAATAACGCTTGACTTATGTTCAACCCTCTACTCCTCCTCAGTTAAATACATCAGTTCCTCCTCCTATTGGTACACTCATGAACACAATCTTGTAGCTCTTAATTAGAATACTTTTTCTCCAGCAGCTCCACCATGCCCTAAAAGGAAATTTCTTGCACTTTAATCGGGCTGATTGGGGGGGGCATTGCGTTTTTTTTGGCTAACTACTCTTGGAATGAATTCTGCTTTACTCGGGGGAGCCCCCGTCACCGCTGAAAAGGTGGGGGCAGTAATCCCGAGGAAATGAGCAGGTTCATTCCATCTTCAACTAAATGTTTTTCTCCCTAAAAGCCATGGTTCGATGGAGCTTGTTCTCACGCCAAACAGGAAAGAGACATTACGTATCGGGAATGGAAAAACTGCTCGTTCTCTATCCTCTTTATACTAATTTTCATTCTGCTCGGAATCGTTTGCAGGGATAACTATTTGACAGGCTAAGCGCACTTTCACTAAAACAAGGTGCAATAACCTGCTTTGTTCTCCAACTGATAAAAATTTCTAGATCCTTGCCAAAAACATCTCTAACAACTTTTGTAAATCTGCGTCTCCTCCCTTTATTCCGCTTTGACGGTTCTGTTGCTAACTCTTCCTCTGAAAGGCCAGTCTCTTCCGGCCTCCTTTTTTCATTAATTCTACCAGGACGATCTGGCAATTCCTCATACTCCTTCTCCTCTCAGGTTTAAAATGTCTTTACCTGTGATAACAAATGATCGTGTGCATGGGACCATGAGATCTATGAACGCCAGGAAGGCTAGTTCCGCCCGGATGACATTCTCCCCGGTTTTGGAGGGAGTGTGCCTTTCTGAGCTGACGCCTGTCTCGTTCACTCACCTCTATGTCCTAATACTAATACTTTTCCTCAGTGGCTGGAAAGCACGACAACATGTCCAACCGCATCCCGAAGAAAAGGTAAGCCGTCTGATCCTTCTAATATAGCCCTAGTAGCTCTCACGTTGTATTCTATCTAAAATCTTTGAAAATCTTCTTAACTCTCATTTCCTGGATCATCTGGAGTCTCATTCCCTTCTTTCAGATCATCAGTATGGCTTTCATCGCTCGAGGTCAACTGGTGACACACTTTCCTATGTAACTGATTTATGGTCTTCTGGCCTTAGGAACCATGGGGAATGTTGCGTGGTGGCGTTTGACATGTCCAAAGCTTTTGACCGGGTTTGGCACGCGTCAACTTGCCTCTCTAAAGCTCGCCTTCCTTTGGTTTCCTTCCTTCTTCTTGCTTACTCCTGTCTAGTTTTCTCTCTGATCGCTTCATATCAGCACTCGTTGATGGAGCAACCTCTTTCCCCTTTCCTGTTAATTGTGATGTCCCGCAAGGTTCTACTCTATCTACAACTTTATTCCTACTTTTCATCAACGATCTCCTCAGCTGTACTTCAAACTTTTTTTACTTTTATGCCGATGACTCAATTCTCCACTCTTCTACTCATTTCAAATCTGCTCCCTCGCAATGCTCCTCCCTCTCGTCTTCAGCTTCCCGATTCTATTCTTGCCGATCTTGATGGGATTTCCCGGTGGGGTCACCGCAACCTTGTAAAACTCAACTCTGTAAAAACTCACTTCTCCTAATCTCCACCTCAAAAACATCTCCCAACTTTCCTATTTCCTTCGACGGCTCTAACGTCTCTCCAGTGAATAACAAACATTCTTGGTCTTAACAGAAGCGGCAAAATGTCTTGGAAACCTCATATTTCAGTGGTTGCTAAGGTGGCCTCAAAGAAGCTGAGAGTTGTGTTCAGGTTGCGGAAATTTTTTTCCTCTGCACAGCTACTCCAGTTATATATGGGCCCTATTCGCCCTTGTATGGAGTATTGTTCTCACATTTGGGGGGGCTCTGGATCCACCCTTCTATTGGATAGAGTCTAAAGCTAAGAGACTAATAAGCTGTCTCCTACTTTCAAACTCTCTTGACCCTCTATCTCTGCGACGTAACGTTGGCGCTCTTTCCCTTTTCTATGGGTACTACGGCGGCAGATGCTCAGGGCAGTTGACCTCTCGCATTCCTCTACCCTTGTGCCGCCCTTGTTGCACAAGGGGTGCCTGCTCTCGCACGAATTCTGCGTGAGTATTGCGAACCCCAAAGACTTGTTTGTTGTGGTGCCTCTTTCTTTCCAGCTACTTCTGCTGTGTGGAACTCCTTGCCTTCTTCTGTTTTTTCAAACTATATTTAATCTCCTCTCTTTAAAACCCACGTCTGCGCTCTCCTGAAAGATTTGCGTTAGGCTGGGAATTGGGTGGGGTTTTCAATGTTTTATTTTCAGCCTATCCTTGAAAAGTTCTCGCCCGTGAGTGGTGGTGAACTTTAATATATATATAGCTAATATATATATATATATATATATATATATATATATATATATATATATATATATAAATATATATTATATATATATATATATATATAATATATATATATATATATATATATAATATTTATTATATATATAATATATATATATATATAGTATTATTATATTAATATATATATATTATATATATATATATATTATATATATATATATATATATATATATATATATATATATATATATATATATATATATATATAGTCGGAGTCTGATAAGGAGTCAGAGAAGGATCCAGAGCAATGGGCCAGTACCAGAGCAGGATTCGGAGCCGGTGTGGGTGCGGTGCTGAGTTAGTAAATAATTGCTTAATGTTACAATACTGGTGTCAGTGTTTATGTTTATAGGTTCCTAGAACTTGAATATGAGGGTTTCAGAACTATTAATGGTATTTGAGGACCCCTGGATGGGAATCCCCAACTGACAAAAAGAAAAAATTCACGGAGTGCAAAGCAGAAGAAGATGAAGGAAGGATGAAGAAGAAAGAATAAGAAGTCTCATGTGTCGATGCAAATGAGCTATTGCCGGAGCAATGCACTTAGCAGGATTCGGAGCCGGAGCCAGAGTCTGAGTTTAAATCTGGCTACAAACACATAATGGGACAAATATGGTGTCCTTAAATGTTTATAAGGGATTAGAACTTGATTATGAAGGTTTTAAGCTCGTAATGGGTGTCTGTGAGCCCTCCCTCTAAAGTGGTTCTCAGACGAAAAGCATAGAGTGCGTGAAAGAAGAAGAAATGCACAGAGTACATATCAAAGGAAGATGAAGGAGGAAGGATGAAGAAAGAATGAGAAGGAGTCAGAGTCAGAGTCAGAGTCGGAGCAAATGAGCCCGAGCCGGAGCTGGCACCGGTGAGGTGTTTGGTTAGTAAACATTCGCTTAATAATATAATATTGAGGCCAATATAAATGTTTATAAGGGCGTAGAACTTGATTATGAGGGCTTCAGAATACTCAAGGGTGTTTGAGGACCCCCTTGGAAGAGGGTTCCAAATTGAATAGGAGAGATGCACGGAGTGCATAGCAGAGAAAGACGGAAGAATGTTGACAATAAATGATTCCAGAAAAATCATAAACGGTAAAGGTCCCCGACGGACCCTCAAAATAGGGTTTTCAACCAAATAGGGGTTTTAATCATAAAATGGGTTTCACCTTTAAAATGGAATGAATTTAGCTACTAATTGATAGTTTCTTAGATGATTTCTATAGCAACCGTATAGTGCACAATATATATGAATCTTAGCACAAAGAACTTATTAATTATGATGTCCTACTATTCACATGACTGATTCTGTTCTATCATGTGTAGGCCTTCATTTCTATTGCATCGCACATAGATAACCCTTTTTCTAAAGGTTGAAGGGTGACATTTATATTTTCAAATCTTATTTTCTTTTCATAAACATCAATTAATATATTACTTTCCTAAGCTGAAACATGTATACTTTGTTTGCTATTTTATTATTTTGTCCTAAGTTTTTATATAATTCATAAATTTTATTTTACAATTACATTTCGCTCTAAGTTTTTATTACTTTATAAATTTTATTTTTTGTTTATATTTTGTTTCTTAAGCTTTTATATATTTTATGTTTTAATTTTTATTATTTTATAAGCTCTATTTTACATTTATATGTTGCTTTAATTTTTGTTTAGTTAAAAAAATTACATATTTATTTTATATTTTTATTTCTTTTTCTAAATTTTTGTTTGCTAAAAAAAGTTATTTATTTTAAAACTTTTATCCAATCTTCGGTTCACGTTAAACCCAACTTTCCTCCCCCCCCTTAAAATGAACATAAAATTCGTAAGTTGCAACCGATTTTGACCATATAAACACCAAACTGTAGCTTTTTCTGACGTCTAAAACGTTGTTTTCGAGTGCTTTTCTGTGTCTGTAGTCATTGTTTTGGTATTTTCAATTTTTAGAAAATTTTTGAAAATCTATGTTTTTGACATTTGTCGAAACTCCTCCTAAACTATTTTTGGAAATGACTTCAAACTTGAAATGTACAAAGATTGGACTATTATCTAAAAAGTGTATAAGGAACGAAATTTGATATTTGACCCCATATCTGAGCATTGGTCGATTTTGAAAACCTAGTATTTTTTGATTTTCAAATTGAAAAATTTTCTGTTTATCTGATCGGCATGAGATTTTCAGGACATTTGTAGTCAGTAGAGATGAACATTTTTTATTTAGATAACTTCTTTGTATATGCAGTAGTTTTGGATTTGTTCTTGGAACATATTTTCCAAAAAAAAAAATTTTGGGAAATTTTTTAAAAATTTTCTTTGGAGTATACAAAAAATTATCTTATTAAAATAGGTGTATCTGGCCCGATTATACAAGCCCTGAAAATTTGATTCACCGGATAAGTAGAAAAAATATATATCAATATTTCTGTTTTTGAAACGTTTGAATTTTTGAAAAAGGGAAATATTGATATATTTTTTCTTATTTATCCAATGAACATCAAATTTTCAGGGCTTGTATATTCGGGCGAGATACACTTTTTTTTACTATGAAATTTTTTTTAATACATAAAAGAATATTTTTTAAAAAATTCCCAAAGTTTTTTTTTTTTGGAAACTTTGTTCCAAGAACAAATCCATAACTACTGCATATACAAAGAAGTTATCTAAATAAAAAATGTGCATCACCTCAGACCAAATATCCTGAAAATTTCATTCAGATAGGATAAACAGGAAAAAATATCTCAATTTTTCAATTTGAAAACCAAATATAATAGGTTTCCAAAACCGACCAATGCTCAGGTATGGGGTATAATATAAAAATTCCGTTCCTACACTTTTTAGATAATAGTCCAATCTTTGTATATTTCAAGTTTGAAGTCATTTCCAAAAATAGTTTAGGAGGAGTTTCGACAAATGTCAAAAACATAGATTTTCAAAAATTTTCAAAAATTGAAAATACCAAAACAATGACTACAGACACAGAAAAACACTCAGAAACAACGTTTTAGACGTCAGAAAAAGCTACAGTTTGTTGTTTATATGGTCAAAATCGGCTGAAAATTATTAATTTTATGTCCATTTTTAGAGGGGGTGGGGAATTGAGCTTAGCGTGAACCAAAGAATGGACCCTCCCTTTCAAAAAATTATTTTGTTTTAAAACTTTTTAATTTTCAAATTTTAATTATTTTTTAAATTTTTTTTCAGGTTGAAAAGAATAACTAATGACATTTTGACTAGTGAATTCTCTCTACTTGTATATATATAGTGTATATACACAACTTGTCCTGCAATATCACCACATAACTTATGGAGTGCTACAAGAGAGTCGCCGTGGTGGAGGTATGAGAGTGGTCAGAACCCCTCTAGTACCTGCCATTGTAGAACCTAAAGTAAGAAGATAGTAACCAATAGTCACCTTTAAGGGATAGATTGTCAACGGAGTTAGAAAATCAGGAACAATTTATTAGTTTTTTAGAATTAAATTCAACCTAATCTAAAATAAGAGATTAAGGGAGTCTCTACTCGAAATCATATTTTTCTATTAATCTTTAAGAAAATATGGATTTTTATAGTAACTTTGATATTAGAGGAAACCAGTGATTTCGGCGAAATTACTAATGTAGTCTGAAATATAAGGGGGGGATTCCAAATTCTAAATTTCTCACTTCTTCCACTATAATACTTATAAAATTTCCATTTGTCGAGATTTGTGCATATGTCATATGTGACATTTGAGTTTGGTTTTCGTCGAGCTCAGGAACAGATTATTCTGTTTGTACTAAGTCATGCTAAAGATTCATAGTCGCTAAACATTTCGGTGTAATGCTGTTGTTATATCCTGAATTAATTTTTCCCTACTAACTTCTTCTTTAATGGTCAGTAAGATTCCAAGAACAGGATTGTATAAGCTTTAGCCACGGTTAAAACATCAAAGCTTATCAAAAGTACAGTTGATGTTGTTCCATTCCAATAACATCATCTTAGAGCTGACATGCTTTTGCGGTAATCATATTAGCAGTTGGATTACAGTTATTTGCAAGCACGATTGTGTATATAAATAAGCGGTGTATAGCAGAACCAAGCTATTTTATATTACATCGATTACGAGGCGAAGAGTGCGACGATGAATATCCAATCTTAGAACCGGATACTTATTATAGTCATTGGAGAGTGAGCAATAGAGCCTAAACGTTACAGACACAAATACTCATCTTTATACCTAATGTTTCTTCATCATATAATTCATGTATATAATGATAATTAATGGAATTTTTAATGGATGTCTGTCTTTAACCCATACAACAGAAATATCAAAAATGTGCCTTGTGTTTGAATTATATAAGTCGAATATTTGATTGTTAATTTCTTAAGTCATGAAGGCCAAGCCTCAAACATATACTATTTTTCGAGTCGAATATTATTAACTTGCATCCTACTTGTTGTTTTTACCTTTGTGTCATTCACTATTTCTATAAAAAAAGACTTAATTCCTACCTTACTTCGATTACAATAAACGTTCAAGTGAAGAAATTTTTTGGCACTATATTTGTCTGAGAAAGATCGTATTAGGACATAAGAGTTTATGCCCCGTTATCTTGTCGAGTTTTAACTCATTAAAATTATATCTAAAGAAGAACAAGAAAAGTTATGGAAGAAGAAAGAAGTAGAGAGGATTGATGATGTAGAAAGGAAGAAGGAAGAAGAAGTAATAAGATAAGAAGAAGAATAAGATAAGAAGAAGAAGAAGAAGAAGAAGAAGAACACTAAGCAAACAAACTATAACAACAACAACAACTACAACGACAATAACTACAACAACTAAACACAAACACAACAACAAGAACAACAATCCAACAACATCAACAACCAACAATAACAACAACCAACAGTAGTAACAATAAACCAATAACTCAGCTATAACAACTAACATGAACAACACAACCAACAAGGCAACATACTGAAATATAACAACATACAAACAGTATTTTTTTTTCACTATTCATTATTAAAATAAAAGTATTATAATTTTATTTACTTCAAAAACTCTTCCAACCAATGGTGTGGTTAAGAAAATAAAAAGGCGCATGATGTCTGACTGGGCATTTCCAATATCAATTTTGAAAAGAGTCATTGCAAATACTATAATAATATTGAAATTATTTATAATGTTTGTTATTGATTTTAAAATTCTTTAAGAGTTTAAATTAATAATAAATAATATAATAATAATAATAATATTATTAATAATATATAAATAAATATAAATTAAAGTTAATATAGTAGTAGTAAATATAATTTATAATTAAATTAATTATAATATAATATATTATAACTAAATAATAAATAATCTATCTAATAATAAATAATAATAATATAATAATAATAATAATACTATAATAAAAATAATAATAGATATGAATAGTTCATAAATAATAAATAAATGATGTCACAACATAATATTGATTATATAATAATAATAATAATAATAAATAATAAATAATATAATAACCATATATAATAATAATAATAATATATTAATAATATAATATATATATATATAATACATAATAATAATATAATAATAATAATAATAATAAATAATAATATACTAATAATAATAAATATTATATAATATAATAATATAATAAAATAATGATAAAATGATAATCTTGATATGTTAAAAGAGAACTTACGTCTGTGAAGAAATACTCACTCTACATTGTTTGTTTGGCCATACGAGACAATCCTCCCAGCACGGAGTGGCAGTGGCTGATTGACTTCGTGAAGCTTCCGATCTCTCAGCGCAACTCTGGGTGCAAATACCTCTTGGAGCCATTGAACACACGTATGCCGGTGTCGCTTCTTCTGGTATGACATTCTTGCCCGTAATGTCATTTACAGAAGTGTGTGTGTTTTATTTCTTTAAAAATTTATACGCATTTTTCTAACAATGTGTGTTCCCAAGACTCATGTAAGTAAGCATATATTGTTATATATATATTACTATAATATAATATATATAATTATATTATATAGTATAATATATTGATATATTTAATATATTTATATATAATATAATATTATAAATATATATATTATTATATATAACCGAAACATATTCCTGTATGTAAGCGGGTTAGTGGTACGTGCAGCTTCCCTTATTCATATTTTCCTTCATTACCGCCCCACCTCACACTCGACTCCATTCCTCTTCTATCAATTCATGCCAACGCCACATACCTTCTCACCCTCAACCCTCCTCTCTTCCAGCATTTCCTGTTATATTTCCATCCATACATCTTTCTCTTGGTCTCCCCTTTCCTCTCTTCCTACACCTCCGCCTCAGACTCTCCTAACACACCTTCCGTTCCTACCATTCTCTCCAGGTGGTCCAAACCATCTAACATTCCTCTCCGCTTCTTCTTCACAACCAATTCCTCCAATCACATCTCCTCCTTATCCACCTCGTATTTACCTAATCTCATCTCTTTTACTAGACCCCTACACAAATAAACCGCTCTCCCCTTCATCGTTCAAAATCACTTCACAACCTTCTTCTTGGACCCTAGTCATTTAAACCCCCCATTAGCTTCACCACCCATATAATAGTAAACTCAAGTCTGGAACAACAAATTTTTTTTCAAAACATATCTTAATTCTTAAGTTTAAAGTATTGATAAATTCCACGCTATACTTCTATATCCACATAAATTTCCCAATATATTCATAGACCATCTCAATAGCTCTATCGTATCCCCTATATCTCTCTACTACTCTGTGATCTATTCTCTTCCACTTTACTCCTCCTCTTTTATCACTTACCCCAAAATCTCTCGTAGAATTATTCTAAAAACCTTTTACTGAGTTTCTGAAACCGTACCTTCACCTGAAAGAGCTAGAGAGAGGAGAGACTAAAATGTACGCTAAAACCCCAGAGAATAGCACGCCAGATCATCGTATGACTGTTTCCATGCCATCTCTTCAGAAAAACGTAAACAGACTCAGGAGTACGAGTAGATGACGTTAACGAATGTATGGATTTCATTCGACCTTTTGCCGCAACACACTCTCCTCAAAATCCTGTCACCAAATACTTCAGACCTTCTGAATTCTTCGCCAACACGGAGTATCATATCCGCAAACGTATCATGTTACATTCCCATCTATCACCCCCCTATCCTCAAATTTCACCCCTCGTCCCCTCCCATCATCTTCCTCTACAGACACCTCCATAAAAATTGAAAAGGCCCACGGATGACATTACACATCTGTCGTCAACCCTCTCTCTACTGTTCCAAAAAACATCTCACTTTCCCTCTAAACTCTCACGACACATTCTAACTGTTCCTATAAAGGCCCTAAATACCCTTTAACCTAATTTCACCCCTATATCATATTTTTCCAGCACCCTCCATAATTCCCCCTCTTCCACTCTATCATATGCCTTTCCTCCAGATCTAAAAAACACACCATAAAATCGATAAATTCTTTTCTATACCTTTCTCACAAGCATCTTCATTGTGAATACTTGCTCCACACACCCTTCCCTCCCTAATCCTCCTTGTTCTTCCCCCATATACTTCTTTTCCGTTAAGTCTTCCCCTCTCATTAGTTTCTCCATACCAACTTTCCCTACTAACACTCAAAAGACAAATGCTCTATAGTTACACACTCCATTCCTATCCCTCCCTTATAAAGGGAACCAACAACACCATCCTCCAATCCTGTGGAACTATCCCTCTCCACATACAATTAATAACATAAAGCCATCTCTGCCACCCTCTGCCTCCGCATCTGTAACTTCCATACTCACACATCTAGACTGTGGACCTTTCCCTTTTTTCCTTTTAGTTAGCGCCTAATAAAATTTCTTCCATTTAGTATTTTTTTCCATATCCCTTCCCTCCCTCCCACTTCCCCCCCCCCCATCCCCACCTCTTTCTCCTTTCTTCCTCCTCCTCTCTCCCACCCATTTCATTCAATATCCTCTAAAATATCCCACCCCTATTCCTCACCCTACCTCCCCTCCTATCATTTCCCCTTCCCTTACTTAACCCTTTCCCCTAACCTCCATCTTCTTTTCCCTTTTTTCTTTAAACTTCTTTTCCCAGAACTAACTTGCTCCCACTGTCAAAATTTTTGTCACTTTTCTGACAACATCATTCTTTATTTGCATTTCTCTACTTCGCCCTCGTCACCGCCCCATCATTTTGCCTTCCACTCTATAATCTTTCTATATTATTCCAACTTTTCCCTTCTCCTATTCCTCCAACCATTTCACATCTAAGGACCTCTTTTTTTCTGTTTTCAACGCAACTCTTTCTTTTCAACCTCCCTCACTCCACCATTCACTTTTTTTGCTTTTTTTCTCCCTTCCTTCTCTACTTGCTCATCCTTTTTTATCCCACATATCCTTGTGGCCTCTTCACAAATTTTGTCTCTTTAAATCTCTTTCACTCCTCCTCCACTTCCACTTCCCTAATTTCCGTCCCACTCACGTCCCTCCACCTATCTTCCATTCCCTTCCTAAACTCCCTCTTACACATTGTCTCATCTAATTTTTCCACCTTTATCTTCTATTCTCCTCTTTTTTTCTCTTTCTCTAACCGTTACCTCTCCCCCACCCTTAACATAGCAACCACCAAATAGTGATCAGATAACCCCCTACCTGCCCCGCTGAATACATTTACATCTAGTAATTTGCCTCTATCCTTTCTATTTATACACACATAATCCAGTACCGCCCTCGCCCCCGTTATCTCACTCTTCCATGTATAATCTTATGATTTTCCACCTTTTCTTGAACCATAAGTTCCCAATTATCATCTCTACTATCACACACTTCTAACAGATCTCTCTCATTTCATTCCTTTTCCCCTAGCCCAAAATCGGAACTATAATTTCAATTTTCCATCTCTCTCTTTCACACTCCCTCTCTCTCAATATAAAATAAACAAATTTTTAATTCATTTATTTCCGAAACTTATTCCCACATACATTCATTCAACTCACTCCAAAATATTTCTCTCTCCTCCTCCCTCGCTACCATTTACTGGTGCATACGCGCATTTAACATAAAACAAACCACATTTCCCCCCAATTTCCTTTAACCCACATTATTCTCGAACTCACCTATTTGAATAATTTTACCTTATCCCACACCTCTTTCCCCATAACTATTCCCACCCCTTCCTCGCCCTCATTCTCGTTCACCCCCCGAATCATACCCTTAAATTTTTCCCAAAGTCCAGTCTCACTTCTATTTTCAGCTTTGTTATTCTGTCAACCCTAACACCGAATCAATCCTTTTCCTCGAAAATTAACCCCACTTTCTTCCCTTTCCAGTCTCATTTATCCCTCTCACATTTATACAACCCACTCTAATCTAATCTCTTTTACCCATCTTATCTCTTTACTTCCCCCCTTACACCTGCGTACTATCCTGACTCCTCCTTTATTCACCACTCTGCCTTTCTACCATTTATTCCCGCGTCCTTGATTTGGCTGCAGCTTGCCGGGAATCCTGCCTACAAGACCTGAGGGCAGACTTTCCGGAATACCATCAAGCTCCAACCCCCCTCAACACACCGACTAAAATACCCTAAGAAATATGACTTCTAAATTAAAAATCAACAATATATCTATAGATTAGTTTAACAACCTTTTAACGTTGATTTAAATTATTGAAAGTAAACTCTTCCCTACGTTGAAGACACCCTCTTCTAGAGTTGATATTCATCCGATTTATAAAAGAACCCTGGAATAACTCTTCTTCTATGATAATATCTTTTACACATTCCTACAGTAGAATCAAAGGAGCCTTGCTGTAATTCTATTTCGTAGTCTTCGAAGATACTCTCTGTCTAGAGTTCCTTTGTGGCTTTACAATTTTTTTACTTGACCGTATACCTTTCTTGATCGTGTTTGGTGATCTTTTGAGTTCGTTTTTTCTGTTTTCGCCCCCTTTCGCTTTTTTTTTTTCGTTTTCTATTTTATTTTCCAAGTAACACGACGAAGTTGGTACAGTGGTCAGAAAATTTATTCTTTTCCTGCTTTCGGGTTTTTTCTCTAACACTTGTGCTTAAAATTAAACTGCAAATTAGAATTATTTCATTTACTAATTGTAATGAAATTTCCTGAGATCCATTGAAGGTCTTCTTCAAGTAAAAAATACAAAGAAGCACCGTCAAAATTCCAAGAGTCAAAAACGCACATATAGGTGTAATTAATCGATGCCACTTCAAAAAATTCATTTATTTATTTATACACTTCACTTTATTTTCTATTTAATGTTCTAAAATATATTTTAACAATATAAATAAATTAATTAATTTTCAACATTTTTGTGTGAACCAGAATTTTTCAAGTTCAAGTTTAAAGGCCTGTATTCTTTCCTGAGAGCGAGGTTTTTTATTTTGAACAAAAAATAATTTTTTCTCTTTCCTTTTATCAATGTTTCCCCAGCTATTTTCTTAATGCGTCTTAATCTTTATCAAGAATTTAAGGAACGTTGTGAAAATATATATATATATATATATTATAATATTAATATCTATATATATATATGATTATATATATAATATATATATAATTATATATATATATATATTATATAATTAATATATTATATACCATATATATATTATATAGTTATATATATAATATATCATATATATATATTATATATAATAATACTATATTTAATATATATATTTTATATATATATAGGTTAATATATTATATAATATATATATAATATATAAATATATATATAATAATAATATTTAGTATTTAGTAATTTGTATAATATATATTATATTATAGGAGCATGTGTTTGATAAATATATATATATATATATTAATAACTATATATATATTAGTATATATATATATAATTATTAATATATTATATATTATATATATAGTATATATAATATATATTATAATATAAGGGTATATATATAGCTTATATATTTACTTTCGTACTGACGATTATCAGTTAATGAGTACATTGGCAGAGTGCTTTGCTGCTAACTCGGAACTTGAAAATAGAAATAAGCAAAACTGGCCGGACAGCCCAGCAAGGATTAGTCGTGTAGATAAACCCGTGTAACCAAAGGACCCTTTCTGCAATCGAAGGTCCGCGACATGATAGGACGCAAGTTCGTTCAACTTAGCTGAGTGATTTATAATATATATATATAGTATATATTCATTATAATAATATTATATATTATATCTATATATATTATATATATATATATATATATATATATATGTGGCCTATATATATATTATATGTGTCCCTATAGTATATAATATATATAATGTATAACCCATATATATATATATCATATAGATATATAATATATATTAATTATATATATATAATAATCTTGATATATATTATTATAATAATATATGTAAGTATGAGCGTGGTGGCCAGGTAACACGAGAGCCGTGGGTCCGGATATTAATATAGTATATATATATTATATATTAGTATATATATATGTAAATTTTATAATATATTTATATATATAATATATATATATATATATATTATATTATATATATATATATATATATATATATATATATATATATATATACAATATTATTTATATATTTATATATGATAATATACTATATATATATTACTATCATATATATATAATTATATATATTATATATTATATACTATATATATATACGTATTATATTTATTTATATATATGATACTTTTATATATATAAATTATTATAATATATATAGTGTCGCTATATTGTATATTTTAAGTTATAATTGTATATTTTCATTTATATGTATATATATATATATATGAATATTATATTATATATATATATATAATTAATATATTATCAGAAATGTAATCGAATAAATGAAAATGCTAACTAAATTTTTTCTTGAGAAAAATCAGTTTTAAATTGAATTTTTTTTTTTTTTTTTAAATTACTACCGAATTGTAAAATAGAAATTTAATAATAAAGTCTTATTACTCGAATAATATAAAAAAATAATTAAATAAAATTAATAAAGAATAAAAATAATGTATTTAGTTTTTTATTTGATTGAATTAATTTATTGAACTTTTATTTAAATTAATTTACCATTGATTTCCCTCTTTATAATTTACAGTCGGTATTAAAAGTGTGATTTTTTTATTTTAAAATCAGTGGTTTGAAAATAGCTATTATTATTTCATTATTTTAATGTTTTGTTACTCTTTTGCAATTTTAATTTAACTATATAAGTTAATTATTATTATGTATTAGTTTTTATTATTATTTAATTATTATAATTATTATTATTATTATTATTATTATTATTATTATTATTATTATTATTATTATTATTATTATTATTATTATTATTATTATTATTATTATTATTGATTATTATGTTAATTTTGATTATTTTGAATTATTATTATTATTATTATATATATTTTATTATTATTATTATTATTTCGCAAGGGTGCCTCAGGGATCGATTTTGGGACCTTTAATTTTTAGTATTCATATTAATGACTCCCAAAACTGTTATAATTTTCACTCTCAATATGCTGCTGACTATAATGCTATCCTAGTATCAGACTTTAATATAATACATTGTGAACAACAAAGTAAATAATGTGTGTAAATGTTAAAATGTAGTAAAAAGTGTTGCAAATGTGATAAAAATGTATTAAATATTTTAAAAATGTGTTGCAAATGTGATAAAAATATATTAAATGTTTTTAAAAACGTTTTAAAAATGTGTTACAAATGTGATAAAAATATATTAAATGTTTTTAAAAACGTTTTAAAAATGTGTTACAAATGTGATAAAAATATATGAAATGTTTTAACCAAACGTTTTAACAATCTGTTCAATGTAATAAAAAATATTAAGCATGTTTTTAACAAACGTTTTAAAAAGTTACAATGTGAATGAACAATATATAAATGTTTTAAAAACGTTTTTAAAAAATAAATTTTGCAAGTGATAAAAATTAAATTAAATGTCTTTTAAAACAGTTTGTTAATGTGTTAGCAGGAATGTGATAAAGAATATATTTAAAGTCGGGTTTTCCTAAAACCGTTTTAAAAAAATTGTTACAGAATGTGATGAAAATATATGTAATGTTTTTTTTTAGAAAGGCATTTGTATGGAAATAATGTGTTAGCAATGTGATAAAAATTTAGTACAGGTGTTTTTAAAAACGTTTTAAAAATGTGTTAGAAATGTGATAAAAATATATTATGTTTTTTAAAAAAATTTAAAAATGTGTTAAAAGATGTTAAAATCTGCTTAAAATGGTAAATGTGTTAAATGTGTTTAATTTTTCTTCTTTTATTTTTTAAAGGTCACACCTCACAGGCATAGTCTCATTCTAGGATGGGAACATTTAGGAT
>JABUQX010010604.1:0-17500 GCA_015478945.1 Trachelipus rathkii
TCTCATAGGAGGACGCAGATTGGTCCTGAGAAAGAGGATAAGCAGCAGCTTCGTCCATAGTCCCTACATGCTGATGCATGTAGCGGCCGGAGCTATGCACAGGAGCTGAAGAAGGACGCTGTGAAGAAGAGTTTATCTTTACACGCTTATTATTAGTGGGTGTAATATTATAATGTGTATTTACAGTAGACAAAACATTATCACAATTATTATTACACTTAGGACGAATTACATTTACATTTACTGAAGTATGTAAAGACTTAAGAGTAGGACATGGCACACACAATTGACGAGACAAATGATAAGAATGAGGGACAAGTACACCAATAGGAGGAGTTATATTACTTTTACAGGACGAGACAACTGAGGAAGAGGGATTAGCAGGAAGAGGAATGGAGGGAGTAGTCTCTGACTTCTCAATTATTTTCTCTCTCTGTACTTGGCCTTTTCTCATTGACTTCTCCTTAATAAATTTAATTCTCCTCAAAGCCATTGGGTGTGAATAATCCCAAGTAGTTCCACGGCAGGCAGGTTGGCTCCCGCGCGTGTGATAATCCATACAATAACTACAGAATTCTCTGAATATACATTCTCTCTCATCGTGGCCATATCTTTCACACCTATGACATTTAGGCATGTGTACTCCAGTAGCCATGGAATTCATATCAGCACCCCCTCTGCAGGGAATATTTAACATATTGGAAGCCCTTGATAGGTAATATTCAGCACTTTTAATTTGTGAAAGTGTGACACTATTATGATTAATGATTCTTTGTATATCTGCTATTAAAGAATGAATGTGTTCTATTCTATGATTAAATTTACTAAGGGAATACTGTGAATCTTGACTTGTAAGCTCATTAGTGTCTGTGTTATTTGTACCTGAAAGCAAAGGGTATGGAAAAGGAACTTGTACAGGGCGAGGGCTGATATGAGCTTCCTTACTACTTATGTATACACCTTCATGAGTGTATGGTGGTGATCCCTCCTTGATTAGGGAATTGTCACTCTGAAATGTATCACACGGCAGTATCCCTCCCCTACTACTATATGGACCTGGGTCATATGACAGGCTTGTATAGTGTCGGGAAGGCATGCAAGGCATTTCTACATAACTTTGGGGACTCTGGCCTTGCATTAGACTGCGTTGGGGCATGGCTGCATAATAGGGTACATTACTACCATACATAGGACTTGCTGAAATTGCCCCTTGCGGCCCCGAAACATGGGTATAAGCATGGGCTCCCATGTAAACCATCGGTGCCGGGTTGCTAGAGATATGGGCATGGCCCACAGTTGACATCTCCATACTACTGGACATGTAAATACCTCCAACTGGACCTGTTACTTCACTAGGGTACATAGGGCTCCAGTTGGGTTCATCTTTACTTGAATTTTAGGTGCCGGGGCAAGGCGGGCACCTTGTATCCTCTCGCTACTACTTAGCGGCGTGATATTTACTTATTGTACCCTTCCCTTAAGCATTCCCACCCCTAAAGAGCCCTTAAAATTAGCAAGAATTGGCATATAAAAGAATTCCTTGCACTCTGAGTTAGTGTCAAGAGTGGTGGAAAGAACAATTTGAGGGGTTGACCCTTTTTATGTACCAATAACATGCTGTACTTTAATTATGGTAGCTTTAGGAATGACTGAAATGGAAAGGACAGGGTATAAAAGAAGAGAGTTATCAGTTAATCAGTAGGGCAGTAGTAGTAGTAGGTACAGTAGTAGTAGTAGTCATAGGGGTAATGAATCTCCTATTCTATTTAATAAAAAAAAAATATTTAATAAGGTAATCTTACTCTGGTAGGTGTCTCTTGAACTGATGTAGGGAATTTAAGGGTTACTACTAGGCGTGTTCGTCTTCCTTTGGGGTAGGTAATCCCTTGGCATCAATTTCACGATCTACACCAACACTCGTACCGCACTAACCTGCAAACACAATTATATATATATATATATACCAGTATGAATTATATATATATATATATATATATATATATATATAATAATAATAATATAATAATATATATATATATATATATATTATATAAAAAAAAAAAAATATATATATATTTTATCAATAAATATATATATATATATATATATATATATATATATATATATATATATATATATATATATATATATATATATATATATATATATATATATTAAAGGAAAGGACTCTATGAATAAAGATCAATATGTATATGCTTATATGTATAGCATATATATATATAATAATATATATATATGTATATATATATATATATATATATATATATATATATATATATATATATATATATATATATATATTAATTTTTTTTATTTAAAAGACCTTTTCTCAATATTGCAAAATTTGCAAAAATCGAAGAAACAATTAAAATGCTAATAAAGCGATTTATTGAAGTTCAATTTTTGGGAGTCATCATTTATTTCTTTGCATAAAGTGTTGTAGAATTGTTGGTTATTAAATAGACAACACTTATTGTTGGTTGGTCTGTTTGTTGGTTGGTCGACCAGCAATGTTGGCTTCTTCTTTAGAAGAATCGACCAACAATTTTGCTGGTTATTTAGACCAACAATTTTAACCAACAAATTGCTTGACTATTCTGATTATTATCATCATTATTTTATTATTGTTATTATTATTATTTTAATATAGAACAATTGAATAAAATATAGATTAAATGCTAGAATAGAATTACAACGTAACTTTTGAATAATCGTGACGTATTGAATGAAGATGCATCCAATCTTGTGACGTCATTAAAAGAGAAATCTGCTTCTTTGCGTCATGTCGAAATGGTTTCCACACTTTGAAGACGTGGCAGCTTTGGGAGATGGAGACTTCACCCCCACTCCACACACACACACACTATCCCCTTTTCGGCTTCGACGAGGATATATATATATATAAATATATATATATATATATATATATATATATATATATATATATACTCTTGTATATATATATAGATATATATATATATATATATATATATACCTTTATATATCTCTATATATATATATATATATATATATATTTAAATCAAAAACTATGTAATTCAATAAGATTGCCTATTATATGTGATCTATTTGTAGATTGCAGTTGTTATTGTAGGTTCTTTGTCTAATTGTTTAAATGAATATCAAAGGATTGATTGAATTGTACCTCCCCGTAAGAGAGGAAGAATGCCAAAACAACGGAAACGCACAGAGAAGATCAGGCAACTGTAACAAGGAGCGTCATTATATAAGAATGCTTTCTAGTACTTACTAAATTGAAGAATTGTAGTATGGAGGTACTAGTAGTTATTCTTGATAAGTCAAATGCGTTAATAACATTAATTGTGATTAATAAAACTCTGGTTGAGTTAATTCTTTACTGACAATAAATGTTACAACTTAAATGGTAGAATTAAATTGTATGTAATATATGAAGAAAACTGACAATCAATATTGAATATAATAGTAAATGATATTTATATACATCCTAATCTAGAACCTAAAAAGGGGATATGTGAATTTGGAACCAATAGATGGCCGTACATCGGATAGCTGCAAATACAAGAGCCATAATTGCAAACATGCAATTACACAACTAAAATTACTTATATATATATATATATATATATATATATATATATATATATATATATATATATATATATATATATATATATATATTACTGATATATATATATATATATATATATATATATATATATATATATATATATATATATATATATATATATATATATATATATATATTGACTTGGGACTCTTACCATTTGTAATAGGTAGAAATGGTCTACAAGATAAAATCGGCTTAGCAACAGTGAGAGTTCTTTTTAATGAAAATTCTATAATTGTTAGATAAGATATTATCACTTAGTTTATAGGAAGAAGTCACATATTGTATTCTAATCGAAACTGAAATTAAAAATATAAATGAGGAATTAAGATTGATAATTTAGAGACAATATTTTTGACCCAACACTATTCGTTTCACATGATCTGAAGACTCAGCTCCGAGCCACTCCTTGAGTAAAATCTTCTGAGATTTGCCCAAAGTTCTTATTGGCTTTTCTTTAATGACGTAGCTTCATTAAGATTGTTCGTTAAACTATTGTTTATATATATATATATATATATATATATATATATATATATATATATATATATATATATATATATATATATATATATATATATATATATATATATATATATATATATATATAGAGAGAGAGAGAGAGAGAGAGAGAGAGAGAGAGAGAAGGCGAAGTCAGATTTGTATAATGTGTACATGCAGTGTTAGGAATATCTGGAGTACTCTTTTGAGTTTTGAACTCCAGCACCCTGTGACTTGTCCTTTTAACGTCTCACTGACTCAGGAACATACATGAACGTAGAAAATGACTCAGGAACATACATGACCGGTGCTAGAAGCTAGAAAGTACCTCAGGAAAGAAGCTGGGGGTGCTAGAAGCTAGATCTAGCTTGGCTTCACTTTTGTGACCATTACTACTCAAAGAGGCTATTGCGAAAAAATATTTTTTCATCCGACCTTATTAAAATAATTAATTATTAATTTTTAAAATTAATTATTAAGATTATTAATTATTAAAATTAATAAAAGTAATAGTTAATCAACAAGGAATGTAGAGGTAACACCTAACCTAACTTAACCTAACCTAACTTAACCTAACCTAACATAGCGTAACGTAACGTAACGCAACCTAAAGTAAAGTAATGTAACGTAACCTAGCCAAACCTAACCTAACCTAACCTAACCTCTTACCTAGCCTCATTTCACTCATAGAACATCTATTTATGTATCATAGAGGCTACCTGCGAAAAATATTTTTTTATCCGACCTTCCGTTCCCTGCGGCCGTTAAATAACTTTGTCCATATATATATATATATATATATATAATATATATATACATTCCCCCCGCCCTATCTGTGTATATGTTAAGTATAAGATATATATATATATATATATATATATATATATATATATATATATATATATATATATATATATATATATATATATATATATATAGATTTAATTTACTATTAACAATTTAAAAAAAGCTATCTATAGTTTCGATGGTATCAATAGTTTTTCTTGTTTGTATCGGACAGTCTATTGAAAACTATCGTGGATATGCTATAACCATATATATATGTAATATATATATATATATATATATATATATATATATATATATGTATCAATAGCAACCAACAATCCCAATATCACAAATCTATATCTTCTTATATTCTTATATATATATATATATATATATATATATCTTAATATATTTATAACTATCTATATATTATATATATACATACTTATATATACTATATATATATATATATATATATATATATATATATATATATATATATATATATATATATATATATATATATATATATGATAAAATTAGCAACGCCACGCGGAACGGGAGGTCGGATAAAAAAACAAAATCGCAGGTAGCCTCTAAGATACATAAATAGATGTTCTAGAGGCAGAAATGAGGTTAGGTATGGGAATTAGAATTGGGGTAAATGGAAGATGGACAGGATTAGATTGGTTCATAGAAGTTCAGGTTATTACGCGTTTACGTTACGTTGCGATTAACGTTACGTTACGTTACGTTACCATTTAGGTTACGTTACTATATATATATATATATATATATATATATATATATATAACTTTAATATATATATATATATATATAACTATATATATATATATATACTCTCTGCTCTTCTTATATGACTTTTCTTCATTACGATGATGAACCCATTGAATTTGGTGGTAAACTCCAGGTTATTAGAATTTGTCCTTGGTTGCCAGAATTTGTCCTTTTTATTCAAAGTGATCTTGCGGACAGTTATGGAAGCAGTTTCTTTTTGACCTTTATTGAAAGTGGGTGTGTTAGACTTAGATTGCATAATTTCTGATAAAACAACGTTGCTAGCATTATTAATGTTTTAATAAGTTAATTTTAGAGTCTAAAACTTGTGTTTGTGATAAGGAATGCAATATTTATAAGGAAAATTTTAATTTTATTTCCGCTCTCCTAAAAGTATTTGTCAAAAGGGATTTGCAATGTCCTGAAGCCCACTTGTCTTTTAATAAAAGTTTAAGATTAAGTTATTATTTTACGTTATTTAAGAAAATATAAAGAAGATCCCTTTATCTCATTCATTGAAGCTCTCGTAAGGTTTTCTATTTAATGTATAGTATATATATATATATATATATATATATATATATATATATATATATATATATATATATATATATATATATATATATATATATATATATATATATATATATATATATATATATATATATATATATATATATATATTTTTTTTTATCTTCACATGGCTTTAAATATATCAAAATCCATTAGCTTAACGCGTACTTCGGGGCTAACAAAATTTAGGTCCTACTTGTGGGCAAACAAAATCCATTAGGTTAGGTCTTAGTTGTGGGCTAACAAAATCCATTAGGTTAGGTCGAACTTGGGGGCTAACAAGATCCATTAGGTTAGGGCCTACTTGTGGGCTATTAAGTTTAGGTTAGGATAAAGTTTGGTTAGGTACACACAGATTTAATATATATATATATATACATAGAGTGAGGCATTCAATTTCTTTCCGTTGGTTGCGAAATCTTACAAATTTTACCTTCCGACTCCTTTTATGCGAAAGACAATTTACTTTTATGGTTAAAAATTTATTAAATTATATATATATATATATATATATATATATATATATATATATATATATATATATATATATATATATATATATATAGCATATATATTTTTGTATATATATTCTATATGCTACTCAATTTTATAAGGTTTACCATAAGAGTCAAATTTTCTTTGGCATAAAGAGCAGTCAGAGAAGGTCAAGTAGTTCTGCCAACGCAAAAAATGGAGTCTGTCAGTCTAAGGGTACAGTGCGCCTATATATGTATATATATATATAGTAATAACCTTAATATATATATATATATATATATATATATATATATATATATATAAAAATTATATATAAATAGACACATATATATATATATAATATATATAATATATATATATTATAATATATATATATATATATGTAATAATATATATAATAATAATAATATATATACTATATAATAATATTAATAATAATAATATATATAATATATATAATAATAACCATATGTATAAATAATGTAATAATATAATAATAATATATATATATAAATAATAATATATATATATATATAATACAACCTTAATAATATATATATATATATATATATGTATATATATATCTTATATATATATATAGGTGTAGGTGTAGGTGTATGTGGTTTGTGTGTGTGTGTTCGCATTAGTCTATCAATTTAAACATTGAAAAGAGAATATTGGGGGAACGTGGGACGGATGTCGGAGAAATTTGGGGGAAGGGGCGGAGTCAAGTGTGGAGGACGCTTCACTCACGCCTACGTTCATTCATTTTATTCAATCTGAATCTACGCGCAAGAAACTAGATCGAAAAACAAAATGCACAAAAAAATTTAATTCTTTTACAACTTCTGTTTTCGCGCCTAAAAATGGTTATTTTTATTTAAACTTTCATTTGATATACACTATATTTAATAATTTACACTATTAACGTGTCTCCGTTAAAAAATTTTTTAATATATATATATATATATATATATATATATATATATATATATATATATATATATATATATATATATATATAAGTATATACATATTATATTATTTATATATATAATATATATATATGTAATAACCCTTTGATTATAACCATATAATAACAATAATAATATATATATATATATATATATATATATATATAAACTTTTAATTGCTCTCAATTTCCAGTATGAAAGTGTTTTTATATTTTGGTATTGATTATTAATATTGTTTAAATAATACACTAAAATATAACGGTTAAAATGTACTACAGCAGACGTTAATAATTTATTGTGGAAAATGGCAATTTGTTTCCATAAATTCATGGAAAAAAATATCCATAGCTTTTATGAATATCAATTTTCTCATACTATAATTATATAAATTATATTCATTATTTGTAGTGGTATATCTTCAAAAAGTTCAATTATAATTATTATTTGTTTTATGGCCAATTTTCGTTTTTTTTATTTTTTAGTTTCCAATACGCATTTTTAATTTCTCTAAATGGTATGAAAAATACCAAATTGCAATGAAATTTTCATATTCTAATAGTAGTAGTAGTAGTAGTAGTAGTAGTAGTAGTAGTAGTAGTAGTAGTAGTAGTAGTAGTAGTAGTAGATAATATATATTTGTTGTTATTGAAAAGCTCGTATCTCTATAGGCGTAACTAGGGGAAGTAGGGGACATGGCCCTCCCAGAAATTTGCTTAGTTAATAAAAATTCATGACAAACTTACTGAAATTCTCAGATAAATTGGTCAGGGGCCCTCCCCCTCCCCCCTAGAAATATTCACTAGTTACGTCAATGCGTAACTTATGATCATTTCAATATTCTAGGAGGATAACTTTCTAGAGAGTTGCTTTCTGGGATTCGTAAGAGAGATAGATCACTGGATTTTCACTTTGGAATCGACCGTTCTTTTGTTTGTTACACAGTAGTGGTAAAGAACGTAAAGAAAAGTTAGCAATATAAATTATCTCTTTGTTGGTGCAATTACTTAAGCATTCAGGTACGTCCAAATCAAAGCGAATTCCAATGCCAGTTCGATTAACCCACCACATGGTTGAGAGTTAAAAAACACACACCAAAGTTCGAACAGTTTTTGCGAACTAGTCGGCTGCTTGGTCGGCATGAGCGGTCAAGCGAACAAATTTCCTTGGAAGCAATTCGCTTAGTTCTCTTAAAGGGGAGGTCACCTCAAAGTTAACGCGAGTACAAAAGCGATTAGCATAACTTTTCGTGGAAGGTCGCTTTGGTGTTGGCCTAATTAATTCTGCAACAGTTTGCGCTGTTATTTTTTAGCAGATTAGAGACTGATGGTGAAAACTGGATAACTATGTCGTAAGATGGTAAAGTGACACTGCTGACAAGGGCTTATTGAGGCCGACAAGCAATAGAACAACCCAAAAAGTCTTTTATTCAATTGAAGTTTTGTTAAGTTTTTGGTAGTATAATTATAATAGTATGATCCACGTTAAGTTTTCAACTGGTTAATATAACGATTACAAATAAAGGAAGATTGTGTGCTGCTGTTAGAACCATTAACATCGCTTTTATTACATCGAGGCCTGCTCTGATTAATCTCATAGATGTAGAGTTACATCAGGTTAACGTACAATCCTAAATAGATGATTTTCCATCTGGTTATCAATCGCCCTAAACCATCTTAATAGACTGGTATTTATTAACACATGTGATGGGATTAAAAATTACTTTCACTGCATTCTTTCCTTTAAAAAATATATAGGCCTTTCATAAAATCGACTTAATAAAAAGCAAATACATCTCTGGAAGGAAATTATTGATAACTTAATGGTTTAGCCTACTACGTTATTGATTTTAAATATTAATATAACACGAAATTCTGATGTTACTGTTTTTGTGCACATATATATTTGGACAATGTTTATATATATATATATATATATATATATATATATTATATATATACCTATATATATAATATATATATACTATATATCATATATATATATATTTCACTATATATATATTATATATATGTTCATATATAATATATATATATATTACTTCATATTCTATCTATTACCTCTTCATTTATCCACTCCTATATCTCCTCTATATATATCTACTATCTATATATTCATATATATATCATACTATATATTTATATAGCTATATATATCACTTCTATTATATATAAGCTATATATATAGACTATAAACTATTCATTATATACTCTTCTATTACTATCTTCTATTATATAATTCTCACCGAGCATATCCTATAACGATAAAAAGAAAATTGGATTAATTTAAAAGGCAAGGTTCCAATGAAATACTCAACGAAAGAAATTGCAAAGCGTTACCCACAAACTTGATTGACACCAAGTCCCGAAATTAAAGACAACAATTTACAGGCACTTATTATTGAAAAAAAAGAAACCATTATATAGTCACGACCGGTTGTTTTGGGGCTAATACAATGTAGACCACTTACTTCTCACGAATGTTAAAGAACTTTAATGGTACCTTTTGAAGCTTTGAACACATCAAAAAGCCTTTACTTTTGTTTAGTATTTTGAATTGTTTTTTTCAGATGATTATACTATATATATATATATATATATATATATATATATACTATATATCAATATAGATACTATAATAATATATACATATTTTATTACTATATATATATATTCATAATATTATATATACTATATATATCTATACTAAATATATGAATATATAATATATTATATCAATATATATATATATATATATATATAATATATATATATATATTTATAGTTTTGATATTAATTTAAGCACGAAATTCTGATGTTACTTTATTTATTAATTATTTATTATTAATTATATTATTATTTAAAATTATTATTAATTAATTATTAATTTCTTATTATTTATTATTATTATTATTATTATTATTAGTATTAGCATTCTCACACGAAATTTTACTGAAACTTTACATGTAATTGATTGAAATGAGCCGTGGATAACGAAAAAGCGTAATAAAATAAAAAACAGTGAGAAATGACCCTGAAAAAAGTATATGAAGTCGCACAATTGGCACTGATAAAAGCTATAAAGTCCCCGAATTTACTATTTAAAATTATAAAAAATTTTTAAAATGGAAATATATATCAAAATTAAAAATTTAAAAGTATAAAAAATATATATATATATATATATTATATATATATATATAAAAATTATAATATATATATATATATATATATATATATATGATATTATATATAACCTATACCTATATATATATATATATATACTCATATATTAATTCACTATATATATTTATATATATATATATTTATATATATGATACTTTCTAACATTGTAAATTAATCTTAATGTAATAGGGGTATATATATATACTATATATATATACGTATATATTATTATATATATATATATATTTATATATAATATATATTATGATAATATATTATATATACTATATATATAGATATATACTATTTGTATATATTTCCAGTTCAAAATATTAAAATATAAAACATATATATAAATATATATTATTATATATATATATATCTTTTATTTTAAAATGAGTCAGCGGTCCTAATTCCACATTCACGATATTCAAATATTTATAAAAAATATATAAATAAAAATTAATAAGAAAGAAATAATTGCACCTGATAAGATTAAATAATAATAATAATAATGATAATAATAATAATAATAATAATAATAATAATAATAATAATAATAATAATAATAATAATAATGATTTAATAATGATAACAATACTATTTATAAAATAATATATGATAATGATAATAATAATAATAATAATAATAATGATAATGATAATAATAATAATAATAATAATAATAATAATAATAATAATAATAATAATAATAATAATAATAATAATAATAATAATAATAATATAAAAATAAAAATAAAAATGAAACGCTTTATTAGACAAAGTTTAATCAGCATTCGAATTCTATTGAGACGATTTGATTGGTTCTTACGATGACGTCTTCTTAGGAGAGTGGGAATTATGGAGACAAAACTGGGAAAGATCTCAAGAAAAACCCACAAGTGTCCTCGTCGTATTATACGAACGTGCTGAAAAATTGTTCCCAAATATAAACATACTGTTGATAATACTTGTTTACTTCCTGTTTCTAGACATCTTTATAGTTGAACGAAGCATTTCTAAACTGAAATTAATTTAAATGTATTTGAGGAACACAACAATTGAAAATAGTCTGAAACTCTAATTGGATCTTCTTTACTCTTTATTCATAGAGACGAGGCTCTAGAAATCACCAACGATCAAGTCATCGGCCATTTATCTGGATCAAGGAATGCAAGACGTTTACAGCTTGTTCTGTAAAGGGACTTTATGAGTTTCATGGCGCAGATAAATGGGATTTTTGTTTTGTTTTGTTTTTTTTACTTTTTTTTCATATATATATATATAGTTATCATATATTACGTTATCATACTAGCAATTATTTAAGATGCTGATGAGAAAGATACTGAAAATTTGAAAATATTAAATATTTTATCAATAAAAGCCTAATGGCAAAACAGATTCATTTTATCATGAGAATGCATAAACGTGGACTTTAGTGAGTAATAAGTGGAACATGAATTTAAGGTAGCGTAAAAATTATAATGGTTGTGGGTAAAATACGTTCCCGCATTGTTTTTTTTAATATATTACTATTTTTGTGTTATATTATATTCCACACAACATAATAACCTTACACTTAGAGAGAGCAGTAAACCCGCAACATAACATACTATATAAGAAAATCGACGATGCGGTAAAACTCAACCTAACCTATATGGATCGACGATGATTCAGTAAATTTCGACTTAACCTACAGGAATCTAACTTTGCCGTACAGATTTTTTCTTGTTTTTAGGTAAGTTTTTTGATCTACTAACAGAAAATATTTCGGAGACGTTCGTCGTGTCGCTTTGTTCCGGGGTTGCCCAAAACGTGCGATGCGTAAAAAAGTATTATAATTATTAAATCGTTTACTCTTTTTTTATCATTTAAATTTTTTTTTTTTGCTCACCTGTACAATCATATAATTAACAATATATAAAAAAAAAAAATAATCACAACAAACATTTAATACTGCCCATGAAACCTCATAAGACCTGTAAAGGTCTAGTTAAAAGTTAAAACTATTTTGTTGATTAATGTTTCTCCCACTATTTTCATTCCTACAAGTTACAACAGTATTGGAATTACATAACCTATAACGGTTTTGTAAAGTACGCTAAAACAAAAAAAAAAAAAAAAAAAAAAAAAAAAATAAAAAAAAAAAGATTAACTTTAAGTAGAGTTCGTAAACAAAAGATTGAAATAAATTAATATAAAAAATATTATTGAATACAATTTTATGATCTTTTATATTCTTATTTAAAAGATAAATAATTATACAATTTTTTGCTCACCGAAATTTTTTCCATCTTTTGTAATTCTCTTAAACATATTCTCAAAGTCTTTTCTAATAGTAACATTCAATCTCACACATAAATTCTATGGAAATCTAAAGAATATCAATTCCCATAAATTCTCAATATTTATTCATCTGAGTAAAGGGGGCGGCAGAATTGTAGCCAAAGGGGACGGCAGAATTCCAGGTCCCCGAAAAAAAAATCCTACCTACGCCACTGCATACTATATATATATATATATATAATATACTATATATATATATATATATTATATATATAAGTATATATATATATATCTATACTATATAATATACATTATCATATATACTATATATATATTATACTATATATATTATATATATATATATATATATATAATATATATATATATATATATACTAATACTATATATATATATAATATATATATCTTATATATATATACTATATATATATATATAATACTATATATATATAATATATATATATAATATATATTATCTATATATAATATATATATATATACTATATATAATATAATATATACTATATATATATACTATATAATACTATATATATATATAATATTATATATACTAATAATATATATATATAGTATATATATATATATATATAATATAACTTATATATATATAATAATATATACTATATTATATCCTATATATATAATAAGGCCCCACTTATCCTATAAAAGGAAGTTATATAAAATGGCATAAAATCGACATATCGCGGAAATCTGGCTCATCCAGCCAGCAGTGTCCACGTTGTTAGCTAAAACCCAATAGAAAGATCGTGTCTTTGTACAAAAGTTGCCTTTTTTTTTATCATGTTAACTTTTTCATGTTAATTTTTTTTATGTTCTTTTTTATATATTTTTTAAGCGGGCTCGAGCGCGACGGAGGGACAGAGGAGGGAACGAAGTCCCCCCCGTCGTCCCCGCTGAGCCGACGAGACCCTGACTCTTTCAAATCTTTGCTATTTACCTGGGTATTCCTTTAGTAAAAAAACAAAAAAAAAAATTGTCATGGCTTTTCGCACTCTTGCCTTGAAATAATCGAAAAAAATCGATTACATTGTTCGTACGATATATATCGGTTAACTACCTTTTAAATGATAAGTTCCTATATATATACTATATATAAATATATATACTATATATATATTATATATAATACTATATATATACTATATATATATATATATATTTACTATATATAACTCAATAATATATATATATATATATACTAATATATAATAATATATATATATTTAACATATATATATATACTATAATATATTATATATATATATCATATATATATGTATATATATCTAAATACTATTATATATATCACATATATACTATAATATATACTATAATATATATTATATATATATACTATATATATATATTCTCCTATATATAATATAATATTATATATATATATATATATATTATATATATATATATATAACTATATTATATATATTATATATACTATAATATATATATATATATTCTATTATATTCTATATATATATATATATTATAAATATATATAGATATACTATCTATATATTTATATTACTAATGATTCTTATAATACTATATATACTCTGGTATACTAATATTATTTACTTATCCAATGTGCGATAAGTATAAACTAAGCGCATTTGTTCTGAGCCTGGTTCGTGTTACAGGATGAAGCTATAAATTTTTGACTAATAGGAATACCTTTTCAAAACTCCGTTATCTTTCGATTATTTTATGTATTATATTATTAATTTATTATTATTATTATATTATTATTATATTGATTATTATTTCTCCCTCTACTACTTATTTATTATTTCTTATTATTTATCTAATTATTATTATTATATATACCCATCCTAAATCCATATTTAACTATATATATCTATATATAAATATATATATATATATATATATATATCTCATATATTACTATTCTACTAATCTCTCTAATTATATCATCTTTAATCGTATACTATACCTATCCTATAACTATATATACCTATATCTATTATTCTATCTTCTAGTCCTTACTGTTTCTCTATCTTGTCTTTTCTTATGAATACTATCTACCTATCTCATTCTATCTATAATATACTTACTATCTATAATACTATATACTATATATATATATATAATATATAATATATATATATATCTACTTACTATATATATATGTATATGACTTATATATATACATATATATTATATATATATACCTATATATGCACAGAGGAAAATGAAAATAGGCTATTACCAAGCCACTGTTCGGGTTATTTTACCGCACATTTCACAGGTATAACCTTGATATGTGTGATAAAATACACGAAAGTGCTTTGGTAAACATCCTTTTTTCATTTCTTGTGGTGTTTATGCAAAGTATATTTCTCCTGCATTATAGAATACAACTTTAATATATATATATATATATATATATATTACTATTACTATCTTCTATATATATATATATCTCGTCTATTACTATATATTAAATATTTATATATATATAATTATACTATATATCTATATATACTATATATCTATATATATATATATAATATAATCTATAAATATATATATATATAATATATAATTCTTCTTCTTGCTCTCTTAGCAGCAAGATGATTGTTCACTTCCTCGGTTTTTATAGTAAAGCTACCATGAGCAGTCTCGATAGGCCCATGTGGCTTCTTTAAGTCTCTATTTCTTTTAAATTCTAAAACTTAGCCAGTCACGTTAACCTTTCCTGTCCTGTACAATATCGAAGGTAAGTTTTGAGCCTTTTCAGAGTAAAGAAAGTTCTTTCTGGATTGCACGTAATGATTGGGATAAATGCTAAGATCTCCATGTAGCAATCTAAAAATGCTTAGGAGAAGCTTCGGAGTTCGGACTGCATTCATTTAATTCGCCGAGACCATTTGATTGCAGATTTTTAGGTTTTTGTTTATCTCATTTAATTTTTTACAAAATAAAACCAGCTTTAAGAGTTTCTATGTCCATAATGTGATTTCATCATTTTCATGTATCAAATTCATTTACATAATTCGTAAAATTTTACATAGATATCAGTAGAATTTACTTTACCAAGATTGGTAAGAATGGATCTGTGGCTCAAGAATATGTATGTTCTATACCCTGTTTGAAAATCATTGATAAATGAAATTGCAATTACGTATTTAAAGTTTTCTTTGCGTTTTGATTGTACATCAACTCTGACAAGAGGCATTCTAATTTCTTCATAAATATATTACAAAAGATTTGTTCCATTTTCATAAATCCTTGAAGCCCTTTCATCGATATTTGCACGAAAATCTTTTAAAAGAAGCCTCAAATTTTCTATATGATCATGAGCAGTTGATATCTCAATGCAGTGACTTTGATTGCATAGGCATAATGGAAGAGTTAAGGAGAAAAAAGTTGTCATAACTAAACTAGTAACAAATTCTCTAGTGATTACAGATCTCAAAAGATATAAGGCTTTTGAAGAAGTGTCAATTTAATAATTACTTTCAAAGCTTCTCTAAATCGTAACAATCCATCGTGATTTTTGACACACCTCGTTTAGCATATTCATTCGCATTTTTTCTCTGGGATTTTTTTAATTTTTTTGTTTTTTATATTAAAATAGTCGTCCGCTTTTTTGACTTAAAAGAGTGCCCAGTTGTTTTCACTTGTTCAAATACTGCTTATAACGTGTTGTACTTCGAATGCATGTCAAAATGGTAGATTTATAGAATGTTAACAGTAATGAAAATAAGTGCTGATAGATTTTGCTTAAACTTTTCATCATTGCAGCTGCACCATCATTTCATTGTCTAACAGAAAGTCACTACTTATTCCAAGTGCTTTCAACCTTTGTAGTAGTATTACCAACTTAAAATTCTCCTTTCATGCTTTTAAAAAAAAAAAAAAAAAAAAAAAAATTCTTAATATTATTTTTTCATATATTAATTGACAATAATTTTAAAAAAAGTTGCGCTATATGTTTATTTTTTTCAGTATATATATATATATATATATATATATATATTATATTATAATATATATAATATATATATATATATATATAATATTATATATATATATAATTATATATATATATATATATATATAAGATATAATACATATATAACTATATATAGTAATATAGTATATATATATATATATATATATATATAATATA
>JABUQX010010604.1:30000-34993 GCA_015478945.1 Trachelipus rathkii
TAGTACATTCCAAAGTGTAACTAATTAGTTAGGATTGATTCGGAAGCCGAAGGTTTTAGGTGATCTCTCACCTTAATTTTTAAAAAGAATGTATAAAAAGATTAAATAATAGGGGAACTAACCTCGCACAGGTATTAAAAATCAAAACTGAGATACCAAAAGAACTTTAAAAAAACGTTTGCTTGATTAATTTTATTCTAGATTTTAGAATTTTATTCTAGCATTTCAGAATTAATGTTCTTAGATTTCAGGGTTGTCGAGAGCGCAGTAAAAAAAATTTTTTGGAAGTCCGGTATCTGCATCCGAATTGAATTGATATTATTTTTGAAGGTGGAAGCCATAAGCTTGGGGCCGAATAATCTCTTTAAATAATTTTAAAGGGGGTTCAACTCTAAAATAATGGAGCCGGAGGCCGAGCCGGAGCCGGAGCCGCAGCCGGAGCGGAGCCGGAAGCCGGAGCTCCGGAGCCGGATTCTATAAAATTAACATTAGGGCTTCCGCACACAGCCGTTTCAAATCTTATTTTTCTCAAGATTTTATCATTTCTGCGTTATGCCTTCTAAAGTTGGAGTGCAAATTAGTGATAGCAGGTAACATCCGCATCCGCATCCGCGGAGAGCATCCGCACATTATTAAAGATCCGCAATCCGCATCCGCATCCGCTTCTTTTGCCCGGCGGATGTTGCGCGGATATTTATTGTCGAGATTTTATAAAGAATTTTATAATAAAAATGCTTAAGATGAATCTGAACGCAAGCTTTAAAATGAGAGCAAAGGACTCGACTCGACTTCAACTGTGTTAATGATGACTCCATGATCTCAACAGCATGAGTTCATAATAATTTGAGCCAACTGTTATCAAAGACGTTCCAAACTCGCTGGAAATAGTAACTTCATATGTTGGAAGAATGGATTATTTGCTCAAAGAACGCAATGCGTGTATATTCCAAGTTAGTATTCAAAGCCAGCAGACTTACGAATGTAGAAAAAAATTATGCGTACGCCATTAATTAGTTAAATCATTTGAAGAAATTACAAAAAAAAATCAGCGCTCTACGCTTCTCTCTCGCGATGTAATATCCATTACGCTCAACGCTAGGAAGGAAGGGATTTTGTAGCCATTTCAAAAGAAAATGAAGACGGTTTAACAAAGATGAAAGATGTAATAAAACTAGAGCTAGAAAACGCTTTGATTCTGTGGAAATTAATGACCTTTATACTATTGCTATAAATTAGATCCCCCGTTAAAGCAAGAAAACTTCAATCCGAACAGTCTTTTAATTCGCCACCCATTAAAAGAAAAAAAGCGAAATCTACAACCAACACTTCCTACAGAAAATCAATAATAGATTCCACTGGAAGAATTTCCTTACAGCCCAGTAGTGAAATGAAGAAACACACCCCTCCACCTCGAATGTAAGTGCAAATTATGCGTACGCCATTAATTAGTAAAATCATTTTTAAAAATAAATTTATATTTTTAATATTTTTTTTTTATTTTCCAACTTACAAACATTAATTTAAAACTGACACTTTGCCGATAGTGAAATTTTTCGAGATGCTGAATGGAAATGTATTAATTAATTAATTAGTACATTCCAAAATAGTACTAAATAGTAATGAATTGATTCGGAAGCGAGATTTGGAGGGGATCTCTGACCCTTAATTTAAAAGAGATGTATTAAAGGATTAAATAATAGGAGAATTAAATCTTGCATAGGTATCAAAATCAAAACAGAAGATACCAAAGAAAACTTAAAAAAAACGTTTGTTGATTAATTTTATTCTAGATTTCAGAATTTTATTCTAGATTTCAGAATTTTATTCTAGATTTCTGAATTTTATTCTAGATTTCAGGGTTGCCGAGAGCAGCAGTAAAAAAAAATTGGGGAAGACAGTCTGATCTGGAGTAAATGTTATTTTTTTTGGGTGGAACCAAAGCTGGAGCCGAATAATCTTTTCAATTATTTTAAAAAGAGGTTCAATTCTGAAATAGTCGGAGCCGGAGTCAAAGCCGGAGCTGGAGCTGGATCCTGTAAAATAAGTTAGCGGCTTCGCACGCCCTTTTCAAAATCTGATTTTCTCAGAATTTTATCATTTCTGCGTTATGCCACTTTAGAAGCCGAGTGCAAATGCACAGTCGAATTAATGATATAAATTTTATACTTCTAAATTTAATACTTCAATTAAAGCTTTTCTAAAGATAAAGGCTAAAAAAAAAAAGAGTTTATAATAAAGCCACCTAGTGAATGTATTTCAAGGTTTAAATGAATGGTTGATAACAATTTTAAAAGTATCCTAAGGAGTCTTTTTGAAACTATAAAGGGGGTCTATAAACCTAATTACAGTAATTACAGTGCTAAGGGAAAATTTGTAAGTAGGATATTTTTTTCTTTCTAAAAGGTATTTTTAATTCTTTTAATTACTTAAATCTTTAAAAGAACTTATTAGGGAATAAAATGGTAGAAAATTATTTTTTTTTATCCCTATTAAAAAATAAAATGGTATTGCTACTTCTTATGCTTTTTATGTTTGCGATGGAAATATTGATGGAACTTGGAGGAACATTTTTGTAATTTTGTCCCAAAGATTCGTTTAAAGATTTTTTACCCGTATGGGAAGAGGGGGAATAAATAGCTTGGAGTGTTATGAACCTTTCTTATTATAAACACTTTTGGTACCTGTTGCTGTAATCATACTCAATCTATTTTATCACACCCTCTGGAAATTAAACTTATTTTTGTATATTAAGTCAATTATCATTTAATAGTGTTACTTCAGCTAAACAAAAGGAAAGTTAATACTAATGACATTCACTTTGATCATTGCACGAAACGTCATTTAGGTAATAGATAATGTCTGTTTTGCGCGTTACATATCATTAGACTTCATTAGTTATAATGAGATTAGTCATTATTTTTATAGCAATATACTGTAATGATGTTTATAGATTAATGGTATGTAATGATGCTTATAGATTAAAGGTATATAATAATGTATATTATAAAATCAATATCATATGTCACTGTTTAAGTACAAGCACTTCAAAAAAATAGTTAAAATCTCACATAAGATTAAAAACAGTCATTATGATTAGTTATTGCAAGGTCTCTCAATTGGGCAAATTTGTAGAAACTGTACTGTGACTACCGAGGTACCTAACTTAACCTAACCTAACCTAACCTAACCTAACCTAACCTAACCTAACCTAACTTAACCTAACCTAAACTTAACCTAGAAATAATTTTCATTATTATACCAGTTTGTGATTCAGGAAACTCAGGAGGTTATGGAAGAACTCCAGCCTTGTGAGGTGGTTGACTATATCCTCACTAGTTACAGTACAGTTTGTACAAATTTGCCCTCAATTGGTACTCTTCGAAGCCATTGGACTATGCAAAGTTTTAAAAACTAAAATTATTTTAAATTTATTTTTAAAATAATTCTCTAAAAAGAAATTGAATCTAGCTGAATACAAGCGGCATGTCACTAATAATCAGGGTTGGCAAAAAGCCATGGATTTTTGGATTTTTGACTATGGTTAATTGGCTATTTGACCCTTATAATTTTTCATATAAATAAAATAGCCAATTAACCATAGCCAAAAAGCCAAAAATCCATGGCTCTTTGAAAACCCTGTTAATAATGGGGTTAATTAAATACATTTATATAAATCAAATGAAAAAAATAATTGTTCTGTTTTGTGTCATAAAAATTATTGAATTTGATTGACTTAGAAATAGACTGGCACAGAAAATGATTTGCGTCTCTTAAGTAAGTTTTGTCACTCCGTACATTGGAACGATTCCCGGGGACTTACCCAAATGGTCTGCAGGAAAATGGGTCAACAGTAAAAAGGGTCGACACAACATCAACAAAATTTCTTGTACAGCACGCCGCAGGCGTTAGGTTATGTTAGGTTAGGTTAAGTTAGGTTAAGTTAGGTTGTTAGGTTAGGTTATGTTAGGTTAGGTTAAGTTAGGTTAAGTTAGGTTGTTATGTTAGGCGTTTTAGGTTAAGTTAGGGGATTAGGTTAAGTTAGTTATGGCATAAATTAGGCTAGGTTAAGTTAGGTTAGGTTGGGTTAAGTTAGGTTAGGTTAGGTTAAGTTAGGTTGTTAGGTTAGGTTAGGTTAGGTTAGGTTAGGTTTTGTTTGGATTCGCTTAGAGGAACTCTAAATAACCAGATATTTTTTTTTTTTTTTTTTTTTTTTTTTTTTTTTTTTTACAAATGACGATCCTTTTTCCTGTCGACCATTTATTTGGGTATAGGTCCAGATTCTCATTTGAAAACCAAGAAAAATCGAGTGTCTAAACCTTTCTATTAGTTTTTCTCCTCCCGAATAATATTTTCTTTCATAGAACGTCATAAGAAATAATGAATTGGCATTCTATCTATTTATTAGCGCGTGTTGCTTCTGTGGGATTCTTGTAACATATTTTTACATTGTTGATAATATTTTTATGGAGATAATTTGCTTTGGTCAAATTCATTTGAAACAGAGTTTGGCAGCAACCATTGCTGTAGAAGGATGAAACACACTCATTAAGCGAATACACACACAAACATACTCGCATATATATATATATACTATATATATAGTATATTAATATATATATAATATATATATAATATATATATATATATTATAATGATATTAGTATATATATATTATATATTATATATATATATATATATAATATGTATAGTATTAATTATATTATATTTTAATTATTTATTTATATATAATAATTTTATTTATTATAATGATATATACTTATATAGTATTTGGATAAACGAGAACCAAGCGCCTGAGCCCACCAAATTCCGACCCGCAGAGTTCGGGGGGAAATTTCCCGAAACGCAGTGGCCAGTTTAAAGGCCGACATACCATCCGCATATCAACACGGCGTTCTAAAATGTTCGCATTTCAATAGGTTTTGGGGAAAACATAGATAAAGGAAAATCTTCCAGACTTTCCTAGTGCAAACGC
>JABUQX010010605.1:5000-38083 GCA_015478945.1 Trachelipus rathkii
AATAAATATAGGTATGGGGTTATTGTTCTGTTGTGGGTTGTGTAATGTGCAGAAGTTAAAATGTTATTTATGAAAAGAGGGATAGAGAGAATGTATCCCCAGTCAGAAGAGCCATTACACTTGAAAGGGATGTCCAGAATCATTTTATGATGCTCACATTCACCGGAAATATTTTCTACTCAGTCACTAGTTTCCTCACACCATCAGTAGGGTAAAAAGAAATTTATTATTATTATTATTATTATTATTATTATTATCATTATTATTATTATTTAGTGAGAGATTTCTTTTCACTTTCTCCTTTTGACTTAGAATGAAAAATGCAATCACGATGTAACGATCGTCCTCTTTTCTCGGACCTATTACAAAGCTTCTTCAATTGAAGAGTTTCCTCCCTTCATGAGAGAATGTCTTCTTCAGGATTACCAGGGAAGGTTCTACGAAGATTTTTACAGGTAGGATTATAGTTATTATTATTATTATTAATTATTATTATTATTATTATTATTATTATTATTATTATTATTATTATTATTATTATTATTATTATTATTATTATTATTATTATTATTATTATTATTATTATTATTATACTTACAACTTGCAACCACTCCCAGCCAGGAAGGGTCAGGACCCTATCAGCCGGGCCAGCACTCTTTTGAATCTTCCTCTATCTTCCAAGACTCCATCTTCCCTCAGTTCCTGCATCGACGGCATTCTATGTCTTCTCCAGAAGTCTTCCACCGAGCTCTCCCATCTCTTACTAGGTCTTCCTCTTGGTCTCTTTCCCTCAGGTCTCCACTCCCATTTCTTCTTGGCCACTCTCCCCTCTTGGAACCTTTCCAGGTGTTCTTCCACCACCTCAATCTGGCTGCATCCTTTTATTCAATGTATCCTTCACTCCAACACCTCCTCTCTTACTTCTTTTTCGTTCTCTGTCTATCTCTTCCAGTCTTCCCATTATGCGCTCCAAACGTACATCTTCGCCGACTGTATTCTACTATCCTCTTTTGTGGTCGTACTCCATGTCTCTGCCCCATATTTTCTCCGTCATCTCTGTGTTCATAGTCAAACCGACCTCTCTAAACTTATTCGCAAAACATTTCACTACCTCTCTCAACCTATCTCCCTCTTCGCTCCAGCACGCCAAGTCATCCGCATATGCCAAAATATCACCTTCCATATCTCCAATATTCTCTCTCACTTTCTTTATCATTACATCCAGTGATCCAGATATGATACAAACAAAATTGGTGACAATACGCTTCCTTGTTTAACCTCCGTTCTCACCTCGAACCATTCCTTATTCTCATAATCTGTTACTACATTACATTTACTATTCCTATACAAACTCTCCAGAGCTCTCTCAATGTTTCTACCCGTACTTACAGTAATTCCTCTCCAGCACTATCCACAGTCTCTCTCTAGGCACTGAATCGAAAGCTTTCTTCAGATCTATGAAAGCTATATTCCCATACTTTTTCCAACGTAATTCTCAGAGCGAACAAGAGATTCGTCGTGCTTCTGTTCTTTCTATATCCCCGTGCTGCTCTTTCCCCCAGTCTGGACTCTACTACTATTCTCAACTTTCTCTCTAGTATTCTCTCATAATGTTTTTGCCAATTGGTTCAACAAGGTAATTCCCCTGTAGTTTTTAATGTCTCTTGTATCTCTTTTTTTTTTTTCCTCCATATACATTTGCACTATTATTATTATTATTATTATTATTTATTATTTATTATTATTATTATTATTATTATTATTATTATTAATTCATTGATAAAAAATGACCAAATGGTAACAGAAATTAATATACTAAACAACTAACACATTACTGGTACTGATAAACGAAGACGATCTCATAGATGAGTCAGATGAATGAAAGATTGAAAGTGGTAGATGATTGTACTAACAGAAAAGGAGTTTACTAAATAGGTTCTCTATTGCCTAACATCAATTTGTAACAACTATTTACATATACAAGACAACTCGCAAATATATGATCGATCATCTATTTACAAGGTCTAAAGGTACTTCTAAATATAGAAGTACCTCCACAACTACAAGACTACTATTACACTATCCTTAAGCAAATGTTACACCAATCCACTCACTGGTCCACTTTTTCTATAACAACCTTCACCATCCCTTATCCTGACTTCCTTCCACTGTACTATCCACTTCCGGTTATTTTACTATCCTATCTTCTTCTTTATTCAATAATTACAATACTTCAATACATCATATGTTTAATAACTTATCTACTGTAGGAAGAAGAGAAAAATAGAAATTAAGTACAGTACAAAAAATAACTCATAATAAACTTAAAACCAGTACTAACTACAACCGGTCTTTGGACCGATTACACTAAATAAAAAGACTGCTTCTACATCCGGCCAACATGAACAACTGCTTCCACTCTGCTTCTTAGGCATCCTCTTCCACACCTGAAATAACAAAAAACAATCTCTTATATCTTTTTCTCTCCCTCTCCTCACATTTCACTCACTTTCTCACAGACAACATAATTCAAATCACTCATCCAAATATACTACTACGTTACGTTACACAAACTTGAGGTAGCTGTGGGAAATCATGTTGGATGGCAGGCAGTTGGAGCAAGTATTGGAATTTAAATATTTAGGCTATATATTGAATGAAAAGGGAACGATGATGAGTGCAGTAGGAAAGTTGCGAGTTGTAAGAAGGTGGCTAGTGCAATTAAATGTTTGGTAAATGCAAAGAGGCTTAAGTCTTGAGTGGAACTAGGGTTCTTCATGATGGTATATTATTCCCGGTGTTAATATGTTATAGAGAAACTATGGTGTGGAATAAGAGATAAACATTTAAGGTGCAGTCTATCAGAATCGAATGGATAATATTAGGGACGTGTTAGGCATGATAATAATTGATAAAATTTGGAATTAGCGTATTTGAAAGTGGCGATAAGTTAGAAAATAAATGAGTATTAAAGTAGTTTGGTCATTTGGAAAGGATAAAGGTAAAGTTGATTGGTTTAAGTGGTTAAGTGCGTTGAGAAACTACTGTACCGAGTCATTAAAAGAGAGTCTGAATGAAAGGAATGTGAATTTAACACAAGCGAGAAGAATGATGCATAATGGAGGTGAATAATGTTGTTGTTGTTTTTTTTTTGAGGGACATGGACATGGTTGTGGCCTGTGGGCCTGTCCCAGGAAATGAACCCCGACAGGGAGTGAATAACTTTTTTCTTTTTTTGAGGGACATGATTGTAAGCCTGGCCCAGTATAATGGTTTTATATTTATTTAATCTCTTAATGTTACTACTATTTTTAATACAAGAATTCACTTACCAATTTCTGCACTTTTTTCTTCTCATCTGAAGGGTGGCTGTCCAAAGCGAGCGTTACGAAGACTGGATGCCAATCTTGAGTCTTCTACGACAACTCTTCCACAGTTACTTAGACGACGTTCTTAATTATCATGCCAGTCCCGATTATGATATTCCCGTAGCGTACAATTCAAATGCTCCGCAAGGAAACTTTTTGGAAGTCCTAAACATCTCTCTAAATGGTATTATTATTATTATTATTATTATTATTATTATTATTATTATTATTATTATTATTATTATTATTATTTATTTATTTATTTATTTCATTTTATATTTACTTTTTAATCAGTTTTTGAAAAGCATTACCTAGATAGAAGCTTTGAGCGAACTGGTCAGATGTCTGTTGTTGTAACCCCTGGTGTGGGAGTCTTTGAGGTGGACAGGGAATTAACAAATATCACAAAGCAGCGCATCATTGATAACGGCGTTGGCTCAGATTTGGTATGTTTGGGCGAACAACCTTTACACGCTGTTCCTCTCTTAAAGGTATGTATGTGTTAATAATTTAGTGAAGCTTGCAAGTTTTGATGATGGCAATTGTGTTTTAATATCCAAATAAATTGAATTTTGACAGTTTCACAGAAAACGGGACAGTTTTAAGTCTGATGATTACAGCATGCCTCACACATGGATTAATCTCAGTTTTTACTCTTCTAAAAAACGAGTTCCTGGCAGTGGAGAGTTCGTTCCACGCATTAAAGTTCCTCAAGATATATTAACGTTAATCGAAGACGAAGGAGAAAATTCCGTATTTGCAACAATTAATACTACCAATTGGAGAACATCGGGATGTGGAGATGAACACAGTTTTCCAAACTCTGTTTTTGATTACGACGCTTATGATGCTCAAGTGTTTAAAATTCCAACTAATCAGCATAATAGGTTAGTTTTTAGTTTTATTTAAAGTTTTGAATTTTATTGCTAAGCAGTTTTCTTCCACCTTAATTTTTCTACCCCATGACATAAAGGAATTTTTTTTTCATTTTACTATTTTCATAGGTGAGTGAAGCATTGTAGAAAAGAGTGCGTGTGTGTTTAGTTTTCTCTCTCTCTCTCTCTCTCTCTCTCTCTCTCTCTCTCTCTCTCTCTCTCTCTCTCTCTCTCTCTCTCTCTCTCTCTCTCTCTCTCTCTCTCTCTCTCTCTCTCTCTCTCTCTCTCTCTCTCTCTCTCTCTCTCTCTCTCTCTCTCTCTCTCTCTCTCTCTCTCTCTCTCTCTCTCTCTCTCTCTCTCTCTCTCTCTCTCTCTCTCTCTCTCTCTCTCTCTCTCTCTCTCTCTCTCTCTCTCTCTCTCTCTCTCTCTCTCTCTCTCTCTCTCTCTCTCTCTCTCTTACAAATATGTGTATCTTTTTTTTTTTTTATTTTTATATATATATATATATATATATATATATATATATATATATATATATATATACTATATATATCTCTCTATATATATATATATATATATATATATCTATATACATAACATATGTATATATATATATATATATATATATATATATATATATATATATATATATATATATATATATATATATATATATATATATATATATATATATATATATATATATACCATATTTAAATATATATATAACATTCTCTATATATATATATATATATATCTCTTTGAGTATGGTTTTTTTTTTTTTACCTTTTATATGGATAGTTTATATGTGATATTATTTTTATTATAGAGCTTACAGAAGTTTGCAAAGGACCCCTGCAAGGAAGAAAACAACAAGTCAGTCCTCCTCTCAACCTCCACCAAGAATTAGTTTGCAGCGAAAATTTTCAGATCCAGACCTTTATCGATATGTGGAACCAGTAAGAATAAAAAGGTTTTAAAAAAAGACTTTAAATAGTCCGTGTGGGTATTTGAGATTGGTAAGCTTGATTTGGTTTTTAATAGAATCAAATTTTCAAATACTTTAAGACTGGGTTTGTAGATAGGGAAGATCAGGATTTTTTAGATGTTTCTTGGAGTGATTTATTAAGTTTAAGGGTTGGGATGATGTGGGCATGTTACCATAGTAGGAGAAGTTTATAATTAAACCAGACGTGATTGTATAGTCTTATAATGGCCATTATTACTACCTCATATATTGAGTTTTTGAGATTTTTAATGTTTAAGACCGCTTCTAGGGTGAAATGGGTTTGTTGAGATGTGTTAATTTTTGTTTTTATGAGACTTTTATCAATTTTCTATTTTGTTTATTGAACTGGATGGTTTGTTGCTGATTTGTGAGGTATGAGACATTATTATGCTTGGAATAGTTTCTCCCAAGTTGCGATGATTATTGAGTATAAATTTTTTTATTGTCAAATAAAAAAAATTTTTTTAATTTACATTTTTTTACATATTCAACGTTCTAAAGTATTTATAAAGGCGGAGGGGCATCTAATATATATCTCAACAATTGCATTCAAGAATTTTTCGACTTATATCCTGCTTCATAAGTTCTCGATCAAAAGTTATGGGGTTCAATAAATGGGTTGTATAGTCTGATATTTTATTAGCACGATGTAGATCCATTGAGGCCGATGAGGCAGCGTTGATGAATGATTTCGAAAGTATAATTCTGCAGGACAATTTTCATATACAACTATTAAAGGTCTCTAAAGCTGAAACATGTGAATAAACTTCCGTATATGCACTTTACACACAGCTGTACCATGTGTGAATCGGTAAGGGTTCCCTTCGACATCTCTTATATACACTCTTACAGTTCTAATGAGCATTATTCAGAGGTATATAGTGTCCACTAGGAAACCTATAACTCTGCCATCTTTAGGAAAATGATCACTCTTAGTAACTGAGCTTTAGTGTTTCCAACATACTGGGGTGCTACAATGTCGCTGTGTAAACATACGCTACACCAGGGTCGTGTAACATCTTTGAAGGTCACAACAAATGAAATGAATCATCTGTGTTGCTTTTTGCTACAAGCTTATTTATAAATACTCTTCCATCGTGGGGATATAATGTATTAATTCATTTAGAGGTGCTTTGATATCGTTAATTCTCAATATTGTATCATCGCGTAAGTAACTACATTTACGAAACCAGTCTGAAGTGTGGAAAATAAATAAACTTCTATCTTTCAAGTTTACTAGAGCTTGAGACTTTAAGGTGATTAATACATTGTCCTCGTTGAATTTCTATTAACTAGAAATACTAAATCTTAACATATACACTTGATTTAAATTCTGTTCAAATCTACGAAACACATCGGTAGAGATTTATAGAGGAACCTCTGTTTAATTAAATATCTTTCAAAGTGAAAATATTCTCTATTCGGCTTCTCTCGATAACACTCATATCGGTGTTAATTTTTAATACGTTTTTAACATTTTCCCCACATATAAATAATAAATCGTGTTGTGCGTCCCCCTCACCCCCCCCCCACCCCCCCCCCTCCCCGCCCCCCCCCCCCCCCCTGGCATATTCTCTACACGCGCATCCGGTATCATTTCGCATAACCCTACTTCGTACATTTTTCGTTCGAGTTTTATGGGACTCAATAACTCTGTAGTAAAGTCTGATATTTTTTTTCTGGTTATAAGTCATAGAAGCGATGACGGCAAACGTTAAATAAGAAATGATCGTTCACTCTTCCCATGTTCCACAATGTAAACTGATTCAATGTTTCTTAACTCATAGCCTTTATATAACTGTTTAAACTTTCACAGGGTAAACCATATCCATTTGACAGATACTGCTTATTTTACCTTTCCCTTAGATCCTTATTTTTTTCTTTTTTATACTCGTGACTCTTTAGGATCAAATCGTATTTTCTGTATTTCTTGTTTATAGAATCCTCTTTTTTTTTCTTGTTGATCCTCAAGATAGTATAATTTTTACCTGTCTCTAGGGAATTCTATCTGTTGGTATCTACTTTAAAACTTCTCGCGACCAACCGGCTTCATAGCCTTTTCTGAATTTTCATAGTCTCTGGATACTCTTCACATATTCTCCTACTTTTAATACCTGTTGTTATCTTTTTATTTTTTTCCATTTAGAATTGATGGTACAGCAGGTTTTTGTTCTCAACCATCTCTATAGGTGTATTCTTTAAGTGTTCTATGATAAGAACGTATTATTAGAGTAAAGCCAAGTCTTGCAGGTATATCGACACTTTACGAAGTGATAGAAATGTTTTAAATCTATTTGCATTTCTTTCTTTTATAGTCGTTTGTACTATTTCAATATAGCTGCTTTATTAACTGAAAATGTGTTGTAATACTATATGTCATAAACTATTTCTTGAAACTCTTTACCTTAAAATTCTGAACCTTATCTGTCCATATCATTGAGGATATCTACCATCTTCATTTATATGACTGCCTTGTATCAAGTTCTTTGATTTTTCTCATTTTTAAACCTTTAACCATAATATCTGGATATCATGTATCTATCACAAAAAAGAATATATTTGATAACTTTGTTTAATATTTATTACTTTATCATATACAGTTCAAATCTAGTTGCCCATACGCATCTGAAATGTGGAGCCACTATAGCTTTTCCGTGTTCGTAATTTTTTTTCGGATTGAGCGGTATTGGAGTTATCATAGTAGGGTAAAAGCATCGTATAAGGAGCGATCTGTTATGCTGAGAAGATATTGGCGTTTACCTGCGCGACCTAATGCTGTGTTTTTTAGCTTAAGTATTGTGCATGGTGTTTAACTCTGGTAGATTGATCAATAGATTCTGTGAGGAAAATTAAATCTCACGCACTCCGCACACCAGTGTCCTTGGGTTTGTTCAGTCTGATATCAAATATGAGTACGATTAATATAACTGACGCGCTTTCATCTTTGGCTCCCATGATCACCCGCAATGTACGCTCGATTTGGACTCCACGGATAAATAATGTTATTAATGTATCATTTCTCATCTGAAAAGGTATTCATCCTCTTTTGAGACCAAGATAGATATATTTATGAATACGATCTAATTTGATGTTTGGGTTAATACACAATACTGTAGTGTATTAAAGTCTAGGAGTGTTTAATAGATCTATCTACGCTAATAGTGAGTATAATTGCTCGTCAGTCTACTGTATATAGATGTATACCTTTGATCGGACCAGTGGATGATTATAGAGGGTGGACGTTATGCAATCTGACGGTGGGTATTCATACTCAGTTATCTTGTATAGAGTACTCCAAATAGAACGCCTCGGTCATCAAACTCTCCTAAATTCGTCTCATATGGACACCTCCCATTTTGAACGGACTGGTTATGATTGCGATTATTTTCTTTCGCTTATTTTCCTTTCCACTTGAACGTCTGTTCTTTCTACCTGAGCAGGGTTTTAAAATCATTACCGATGAAAAAGTGAATTACCAGAGTGACTGTATGGTGGCATTTCAGTGTTCTGGAGACATTGAATATATCCAGATCCGCTAATCTTTGTGTCATCCCTGCTTAGATATTGTAGGTCTCCTCCCGAGTAGAAGCTATACAGTATACGTGTCTTAAGTTCTTTGTATTGATCTGTGTCTCTCTATTCTCTCTGCCACTAGAGCTTTCGTTCTCCATCATCACGTGAGATGATAGTTCCGTGAGTATCTCAGAGGTCGTATACAACTTTTATGCTTCAGATCCATAGCCTATGTCTGTCCGTCAATATAATGATTCGACACGTTCATTTGCCTCACGGTATTGATCTGATCTTTTAAAACTATATATAGAGGCTATACCGTTTTCTTATTCCTCATTGGTAAACTTTCCTTGAGTATATGTTTAAAATTATCTTTCTCTTATTCACATCAATCTTTAGTATCTGGTGCTAGAGCTGAATCTTCCCTTTATGTGAATTTAAATAAAACTTTTAGATTACTAATTTTCTACGTTTAAAATAGGATTCTTTTTTTCGTGAATGTTAACATCAGAGTTTTATATTTGATACGATTCCTTCTCGTAATTATTTATCGTGTTTACTGTGATCATATAAACTCAAGAGGCAGACCTCGTTGAATCATTACGGATTATCGATAAGTGGTGCATTAGTACCTACCTGTTGGCAGTTGAGTTGATTGAGTGTTGTTTCGAACTGTGGTTGTTGATTGTGTTTGTTGCTATTTTTGTTGTTCGTGTGATTGTTGTTGTTTTGTGGGTTGTGTTTTGTGTAGAGACGTGGGGTCCTGCTGTCTGTATGTGATTGTTCATCTCCATAATAGATAGTGGAGGTAAAACTAACTCTTCTTCGATATTGAGCGAGCACTTTGGTTATCAAGGGGCTATAACGGAAAAAGAGTAAAGGTAGGAAACACACCTCCACCTTAAATTTAAGCTTAACTTTTTATTTTTTAAGTTTTCGTTACGTTTAGCAGAAAATTTTCTTTTATTGATTAGTATTCACTATAATTTCGTAGCTTTAACTTCTGAGGTCTGTTTAAAGGAAAAATTTCCTTTATAAGATTTAGGCATACTTCTGCTATACATTGTATAAAATTTTCATCTTCACAGATCAGTTTACGTTTTTAGAAGGTTTCAGGTTTTTAAGTATTTTCTCATACGTAGAAGGTAACAATTAATTCCATTAAATGCTCATATCTCCCTATGTACTAAGGCCAGCACTCATTATTCAGGTATGTGTATATTACTCTGTTCTTCAATCTTCGTTAGGCAAGTAAATCTAGCCGGGTGTACGCAGCAAGCACTCTATGGTGTCTTAGGTGAAGTTCACAGAGTAAATTAACTCCGGTGAGTGTAGATGTAACTTTGTTTAACACTTTTAGAGCACTTTTTACGTTGTAGTAGGGAAATAACATTTGGGGTAGCAGAACATTGATCCTGCCTATATCCCTTCTTGCCGATACAGGAGATAATTAGTGATATTAAGAAAAAATATTCTGAGAAAATAGCGTTATAAAAAATACTGTGAGTAAATGATGAGAGTAAACTGTGAAGGTTTCTGCTATATCCTCATTCATTTTAGCATCGATCATCTAAGAGTTATAATTTTATGCCCTGGTAAACAGAAGATGTTATGCAGTAAACCGCGCCCGAACGTACATCGAACGAAGGTCCTTTGGTAATACACGAGCATCCATATGATTTAAACAGGTCTTGTTCGAAAATCTCCGATCACTTCTTTTATAAATGTTTAAACTAGAAAGTTTTCCAGAGCGCTGGACTCAGAACAGACATGTAGCAGGAGCGCGGAACATATAATTTATCCCAACGTCACATAGGTTGATTGATACTTGATACACTACATGCTACACTACGACTATGATAAGTATGAGCGATTATTAGACGTCGTAGTGTCTAATAATCTATATGGTTTCATATCTATGTCTGCTGGTCTAATAAATAACATTATCACTCGTTAATTCAATGATACTACGGATGTGCTAAGTCTCCACAATGTGGAGGTGGTCGATGTACGAGTGATAGCACTCATCAAAGTACTCTTCGTATGAAATGCAGCTGGCGCACATGTCTCCCAGAAAATTTAACATCTCTTCAGTGTATGTATTACTAATGTAAAGCGCTGTTCCCTCTGAGAGTTGCTCTGGACTGTTTGCATACCCATCCCTCAGATTAGTCTTGATGTTAATAGAAACGAATTCATGTTCATGAGACATATATAGAGAGGTAACTGCCTACACGAACCTACAACTGAGCATCTTTAACTCACTGATACTAAGAAGAAGATTAGCTATTATCTATACTGATGCTGGATATGATCAAATAGATAGGATACCAAGATCTCAGAAGACTGTGGATCACAGTATTATGCAGAGAAGATAAGAGCTAAGATATCATGTCGACATAGAATGCAGGTATATTTGTATAGGATGAAGAGATAGAGTAATGAGGATGCTTGACGTGGTTAGAGGTAAGTGACGTCATCTCTGTAATAATGATCCTGAATCAGGCGTACTTGGTATCCTGTTCTATCCATAGTAGATGCATACTGAGTCTATGCGGTAGGTGTAATATTTTCGGAACTGAGTACGATCAAGAATCTATCCTGACCTCATCTGAGATCCTGCGCTTCTCGAGTGGCAACGACTGAGCGGTCTATAGAGTGCTCTCGTAGCGAACGTCGTGCGCGGTTACAGATGAGACGTGGCATAGACCGATCGAGACACTAGACTTATTACTGTAGTTCGTCTCGCGCTACTTAGCGATATCATACTACGAGACGTGATAAGTTCGTCAGTGTCTGATTCACTAGGTCAGGCTAAGTGCAGCTCCCAGGTGTGGTTTAAAGCGTGACACGTACTTCTCAGTTCAGCAGTGGTGTCCTATTCTCAGCGCCGGCCTAAGCCGTCGCTTCGGCAAACAGAGGCTGCATACGTCTCAAAAGTGCTTATACGCAAGTTCGTGTTGAGGCTCGTGAATTTCCGTCGTTTCTCACGTTGATCCGATACGTATCTAATGTCGCGCGCTGCCATGGTGTTTAGGCTACTCGCGAGCTGGCAGTCTCAGTTGGTGGGTGACGTAGCGTTGGTGTAAGTGTGCGTCGTAGCTTGGCCATGTGCGCGTGGGTGCCGAGAGCCGCTACGGTATCGTATGTCATCGACCATAGGCGCACCTGATGTGAATGACACACATACAGCACTCAAGCTATACTGATGGCTCTAAGATGTATGATATATATCTGACGTAGTGAAAGAGATGGATCTGATGAAGGAGACGCTTAGGTGCTATTAGTTGAGATCTACGTCCTTTAGTGAGGTAGTGAGATGATAATATATCTTAAAGCAAATGAGTATTATTTGTAGTGTTATCATATATTACCTAGTTATGTATTATCCAGCACCACACTGGAGCCAGCACCAGTCCTTCAGTCGGACTTTAGTCATACTCCAATCACTTCAATGAATAATGTTCTTCGCTAGCTGTGGCTCTCTCCGCTTTCTCCTTCATGGCTTTCTATCTTTCACACCATATAGCCTCCAAAATTCACCCTTCTTGATCTCATTCTACATTTTTTAAGAGGGTGGTGGATCCTCTTCAGAGGGACCCAGGGGTACGTAATCTCGCTACGATGAGATAGGTCACCATATTAACCAGCCTTCAATTTTAACCCAATACGTACCACTAACCTTTATAGATATTTATTGGAGCTTTCAAGGGAGGGGGGGCTTGTTTGGATGGGGCCGAGGTAGGGAGGGCCCCGCCGGAGCCTAAGTCCAAGAGTGCCTAAACTGTAAGAATAGACGGAGGCAGAGGAGGATGATTTAAATTAGAATGTAGGAAACCGTAGAAAGGGATACGCCAGAGGCTTTAAAAAATCCTTAATGCCGAATAAGTAATATAGTTATGATAATATAAATAATAATTAATAAATATAAAATGTTATTTCTTTCACTATTATAGTATATATCATAATAAATAAATAGGGTAGAACTACTGACTAAAGACTCATGTTGATATATGTGGTAAGATATAGTATGAATACAACAGACGCAAACAGACAAACAGACGCTTCGGACTGTGATCAGTCGGTCAGACAAGCCTTCGGTTCTGTCATGACACTCCAGGTGTTCGATTTATAGAGCCTAATCTCACCCGCATGGAAGCCGCCACAAGGCGTAAGCGGCAATATATTACGATCGCTCTAAAGGGCGACCGCTCTAAATACATCCTACAGACTTGAAAATAATTACTGTCCCCACAATACACTCAGAACCTCATGGTGTTACGATACTGTGAAGTCAATACTCTAGAAGTGTGGATCACACCGCGGTACTACCAACTGTGGACTTGTAAATCGCTCTCGATGAGTGTCACGACCATATCGTCTAGAATACGCATGCCGCATCACCGCTCAACAACGATAAGATACGTCTCGAATTCGTGCATCGACAATAAATACGTCTCATCTCCTAAGGCGACGTGGTTATAGAAGCCAGTGGGTCACTAATATTGACCATCCGGCAGTTGGGCTCCTCTCCCTTCAATATTGACACTCCCATCGGGGGCATGAGATTGAGCCTTGTCGTAGGACGAGGCTTAGTGCCGTCACCCCCAAGTTAGGAAACATGACCGTAGGAGATGATGTAAATTGTATAAACCTTTTTATATAGGCAACCTCTTTTGGCAGTGCATAGCTTCTATTATCGAGAAGATCTCTCCGCAGTATGCTTAAGGATATCGAGTACACATGACATGACTCAGAGTGTAGGAATGATATATCTTTAAGCGTGCCGTGTGATGCGGCAGTGGTGGATATCGCTACGACTGTATCTGAGTCAGGCTTACGTGTGATTATCGACAGGTACAGTTATAAGTGGGTGTAACATACTCACACGTATGATATGTAGGCCAAATCCGTTGCTATTGTATATCGATTGTAATTATACATCAGACTGATGTGTGCATAGCAGTGGACGCTGTGAAGAGTCGTCTGAGTTGCTAGGTTTAAGCTTATATTCGCCTGATGGTGATGAGAGTAAGCGAGGCGTTAGATGAGATGAGCGATCACTGCTGGCTGCTAGAGTGGATTGTGGCGTCGATTCTAAGTATTAAGTAGGAAAGACAGATGTACAGCGTAGATCGCTGTAAGTGAGCTGTACTGGTGTGTGAGTGCCTACTACACTCATGACTATGAAGAGGTCTCATATTTATATGTTATATGGCGTGATCGGATCATCGGTAGTAGGGCCAGTTAGATGGGCTAAGATTGATCTAGGCGAAGTGATAGTCGCGCTTGATCATGAGATACAGGCGTATAGTAGTGTTCTCGCTCATGCTAGCTAGTATTTGATGCTACATGTCCCCCCCAAAACCCGTACAGTAGATACTTGTTAGTGAATCATACGCCTGAGTAGTGTGTTATCAAACGTTCTTGCGTTGTCTATCAGCGTTGAATGTTCGTCCGTAAGCGCCTGCCGCTCCTGATTATGATAGATATAAATTACCCTCGAACGACACGTCAGCCTCCGTAGTGAGTCTATATACTAAAAAAGAGTGCAACTGTGGCTTGACTTACCAACTGTCAGCGTCGATGAGAACTATGAAACACGAGAAGGTATTAGAAACTCTGTTCCGGTTATACACGTTTACTGTTTCAAGGCAGCGGCTATCGTATGGTGTTAGTTCTTTTGCGTTGGTTTGTAGACCCTATAATGTCGATGCAGGATCTTAAAAATACTCTTATCCACAGATCTTGCTCATACCACACTATGACGTATGTCGTTAGATACATCATTTTAGTGTGTTATACTGATCATTTGTAAGCCACTGGTCAATCACTATCATATCATTATAGTGGTTTTTCTCGTATTCGTCTCACATTTATCAGAGCAGAGACTATACGCATAGTTAACTCGTCACTGATTGGTCGATTGACCTCTTTATAGTAATACTCAAGCATGAAGAGCCAATACGAATTAGTTGACGAATATATTTAAAATCATGTTATTCGGTGTGAGATCCCGATCCTAATGAAATTCTAAGCCTCGTACCTCATACATGTAGTCCGTACCTCATATAGATATAACGATGTATTAGGTAAGTGTATCTAGAATACGTGCTATATGGACATTAGAGCATAAATATTTTTGTCAGAGCACACCTCTACACTCTTTTAGATGAGATTAGACATATAATAGAAGATGCGCGTACTTCAGCTGTAAGTTCAGAGCAAACTACAGTTCATTGTCAGCGCGTTCTCTTATCATTTTAGCTAGTTACCTGTGTACTAACAATCTGTGAATTACATGAGTCATTTATGATACATATATGGTGGGGACGAGACATAGTTTCTCGAGAAGAATAGTTGAGCGAAAGCGTTCATAATTTCAGACTTATGAGCAGTCTGTTAACGTATGATCTCGAAAGGTATTAAGTGTCCAAGTTCTCTTATCATACTCACAGAAAGATCCTAAGTCCTATCAATCCATTTAGCACATTTAAGGCTGACATAGCACCATAAGGCAACTTATCGACGCTACTATAATCAGACTCAATAGTTTATACATAGAAATAGTCGTAGAAGAACACCTTATGTTTTGAGAAATCGGACATCGATTATGTATCGAGCTAACTCTTCTTACGTCAAATCTACTCTAAAAACTCAATGTTTATCATATCGAGACGTGTAATACACGCTATCGGTGATGGAATATTAAAAACTAGACTCAATTCTTTGGCATAAAATGGAAAAATGATGTTATAGATTTTATCTTCAAGATCTCCATACACTTTCCAACAACTGAAAAAATAACCAACCACAATAAGTGTCTTGTCCTACGTTAGCAGTTTTCAGAATGCCGCTAGTTCTCCTTGCCTTAGACGGAAAGAACTCCCCGATGGAGAACAGAAGCTTGGCAATCAATGTAGCTATATATATATATTTATGTATTATATGGAGAGTTTGAATCTCTATTAATCATACATCGACTGGTGTTTCTTCTAATATATGTGACTTGACTAAATAAAGAGAAAATTATCCAAGGACTTTTTACTTTATATGTAGTGAACATCGAATAGCATACGCTCTAAAGTATGTTTGAGTCTGCAGATATATATATTACTGCCTATATATTATTATATATACGTATATATATTATTATATATTATATTTAATATATAGTATATTATATAGTATATTAGCAATGTTAAAATCTCATCTCTATAATATTATATTATATAATATATATATTTATTATATATTATTATATATATATATATATATATTATAAATATAAATAGATAGTCACCCATCCTTTTTACTCCACATACCATTCTTACCTATCGATTGCATGGATTCGAAACATTTCATAAAAAGTGAAATAAAATTGTGTTAGAGTCAAATTTAAACTGTAGTAATAAAGAGCTTACACTTTAAAAAGATTTATAAAAAAAGTTTAAATACTATGTAAACTAAACGTTGCCTAACATAACCTTATTTAATTCATCATACCTTACTTAACGTAATTTATTTTTATGTTTTGTATTTTATAAAATTTATTTCACTTCGCATTTAAAAAAATAAAAGCACTAGATTCTTGCACATTTTATTCGAAAACGTAAGTTATATAAAAAATTATAAGTAGATAATGGACAATAATTCTCCAAAAATTAAAGGAGTATTGAGGGGTAGAGTTTCTTGAATAGGGTGAATAGGTAAGTCGAAGGTAAGTAGAGTGAGAAGGTCATAGAATGAAAAGTTTAGTAAGAAGAAAAAAAAAAAGATTGTAAGACAGAACCTTGTGGAACACCACTATTAAAGATATAAAGGTTGAGCAGTCTATTATACAACTATATAATACATATATATATATAGTTATTATATATATATTAAATTATTATATATATATATATATGGATAATTATAGGGATGGGAAGTTGAATGTACGAGGTGACAAGAAAAAGTATGTGAGAGCATTTTCATATTATTAAGTTGAATGGAAAAAGATGAAACTGAAGAAAGCTGAACGCACATGAAGGAAGCGTTAAAGTAGGGAGTAAAAATATAAATAGCGAATGTTGGAATGAAGAGGTGATGAAAGCGGAAAAGAGTAAAAAAATGGAGAAAAAATTGAATGTGCTAAAAGCCAATGAAAAGGATTCGAAAGAAAAATGTATGGAAATTATAGGTAGGAAAAGAGGAAGACTTAAAGTTGCATATGTAGCAGTAAAAAGTGATAAATGAACAGTTTGGAAGGAAAATGAATAGAAACTTACGAGAGAATAAGGTGTTCTAGAAGGAAGCTTAAAAGGTTGAGGAAGAAAGTAAGAGAAATATTCATAGATATTGAATAGGGTTGGAGCTCTCGTGACTCATGAGAACACAAAATCAATCATACTCTTCACTTCGACACCATCTCTACCTGTACCAACTCTCGTATACTTATATATATTCTTGTGCTAAAAAAAAATGTGTTACTTACATTTAGCCCTCTCTCTCTCCTCACAGAAGTCAATTACCTTCCTACTCTCACTTTCTCCCGCAATTCCCAAAGGCACCTGTTATACCATCCTTCTTTCCATCACATGTCCAACCATTCAAGTTGCCCAGCACAATTATTCTGAAGCCACCACTCACCGCGTCCAAAACATCATTTAGATTGTCCTAGAAAGTCTCAGACTCCTCAACATCATTCTCAGATGGACCTTATGCTACAACCACATATACCTTAACCTTCTCAAACTTAAATTTAACTATTTTGTATTCTAGTGCTCATATAGTTTCGCCGAAAGTTAATGATTGTTTACGCGATCACTACGACGTTCAAGGTATGCAAAAGCATTTCTAGGGAGAAATAGGTGATAGAGGGACCTCAACCTGGCTACCACTGTTCTTTTAGTCGCTTCTACGACACGCAAAACATTCTTTATTGGAATTCTTGCACCCCTTTTAGGGATGCCTCGCCATGCGGATGCAATAATAAATATGGCACGCAAGTTGAAAGGGTTGCCCACCACTATTATAATCTATAAAAACTGTAAGTATGTTTAAGTTAGTGAGTTGAATAGATGTTAAGATTTTTAGGTAGTCTATTAAGGATGAAAAAATGTGTTGAAAATTTTGTAAATGAGTTTTGGAACCAATTACACTAAAAATTTTGAATTAATAAGAGAATAAAGAAACGACACAATTCAATGAAAAAGTTTTTATATAACGAAAACTCTATCCATATTATATAGAGATTGAATAGAATAAATTTGAAATTAAGTAAAATTTAAATTATCACTCATAAGTCGTTGATTTAGTCTGTCTTAACCAATTTACACGCTCGATGTGCTAGAGAGAACTTTGTTGAGATATTAAGCAATTTACTGTCAGTGACTACTCACAGTGGTAATGGTTGAGGTTTGTTATTGATAACACTATGTTTCTTAGTTCAGCCGCCTCGAATATGTTAGATGTTCCTCATTGCTTTTGTGGCATTAGTTAAAGGAGAGAACGTGTTGATATTATGTTAGTTATAATTCCTGATAATGGCACAGAGAATTATAGATCTTTAAAGTCTATCGTAATATAATGTTAAAGTGAAGTCATGAGTACATGTTTGTTAGTTAGCTGCTGACAAATAAAAAAAAAAATTGTATTAGCATTTATTTGCAGTTCAGTATGATAGTTATTTTTTTTTTATTTAATAAAAGTTCACACCTTATGGGCACAGCTCTAGTCTAGGAGGGGAACTTCTCTGAGTAATTTCTACCAGGGCTGCGGAGTCGGAGTCGGAGTCGTGGAGTCGTTTATTTTCCAGGAGTCGGAGTCGGAGTCGCAAATTCTGTGCAAGTGGAGTCGGAGTCGGAGTCCGGAGTCGAAATTCTGTGCAGTGAGTCGGAGTCTGGAGTAGCCAAATTACTACGGTGTAAGGTAGTAGGAGTCGGAGTCGGAGTCAAAATTTAATAAAACTATTATTATTATTATTATTATTATTATTAATAATTTTAATTATTTTTTTATTATTATTATTATTATTATTATTATTATTATTATTATTATTATTATTATTATTATTATTATTATTATTATTATTATTATTATTATTATTATTATTATTATTTCAATTATTATGTTTGTTTTAATAAATTTAGTGTATTATTATTATTATTATATTATTATTATTATTTTATTGATTATTATTATTATTATTATTAATTAATATTGGAATATTATTATTAATTATTATTATTAATTATTATTATTATTATTATTATTATTATTATTATTATTTTTGAATTATTAGTTATTATTATTATTATTATTATGGGACTGAAAGTATTAAACAGTTAATGTGACTGTTCCATTTATCCTACAAAGAGAAATTATTTGGGGATTATCTTTGGTTCTAGGATTTTTTCAAAATTAAAACATATTTTGTTTGTCCATGTGTGTGCGTCTGGCGACCTTGCATCTTTTGGATAATATTTACTAATGATATAGGATGGGACGGATAATGATTTTAAACTATCCGCGGATGCGGATAGTAAAACTCCACTATCCGCGATTTGAGGATGAGGTTATTTCTTTTTAGAGGAATCTGACAGTCACAAGGTACAATCTCATAGTGGATGAGTATACTTGCTAATTTATTTCTATAAAGAATTTCGGTGTTGGAATACTTTTAATAGTTTTAATTACTTCCATTAAGCTTTTCATTTTCATCTTTAATTTGATCATAAAAATAAAAAAGTCTTCGGGATATAGTCAGCTTACTCTATATATATATATATATATATATATTATTAATATATATATATATATATATATATAATATATATATATATAGAAGGTTGGAAGTTTCGTAGCTGTCAGGTCAGGGAAAAAGTGAGATTTTCTCGCATGGTTATAGGGAAAAAGAGCTAGCAACGTGAATCTTTCGCTTTTTCTGCACTTGGTGTGGTGACTTTTATCCTTGTCCGAAGTGTTAGGAACCTTTATGGCTAGAAGGCAAGATCCTCCTGGAGACCTGCTGGGGTGAACGAGTTTTGAAGCCTAATGAAAGAAGATGGCTAGTTCTACTGAAGGGCGAAACCCTACCTGAGAGTATTAACCAGAGGACTGGCATTGGAAACATTTGCGAAAAGAAATGGTTTTCGAAAAATGCGCTCTAAGGTTAAGAGTTTTCGGGCAAAAGAAGATATCTGGACCTTAACTGACCAGGAGGAAGCCTTTCCTGTGGAAGAGGTCTTGTTATACAATATAAGTAATAAAGATAAAAATATAATATATAATTATATATATGAGTGAGGGTTGTGTACTATAGTATATATATATATATATATATATATAAAGTATATAATATACATATATATATAGGTATGTAGGAGTGTAAAAAACATGTTAATTATATAATATACACATTTATTGCTAATTGTTTGGGATATAATATTTCATCATCATTACATGCTTATAGTTGAGAGTGATTATACTAATAATTAATCTTTCCTTTAGCTAATTCGGCAGATTGCGATGATTAAATGGAGCCCCACTCTCTTTAGCACACATAACCCCAATCCTTTTCCCAGGGCGCTCCTCTAACCATCTAAATATCCAACAGCGCGGTTAATAGCCTGTAGAATTAATACTTGAATAATGTAGATAAATCTCTCCATTAGTTACGTTCAAAGAGAGAATAAAGCTTCTGAGCCCTATTGAAGGGAAGTATTGCTTCTATATTTTTGGAAGTGACTCAATTTCATATCTCTACGCGTGAAAAGGAGGTGGCTCGGCACCAGCTAACTTAATATGAAGGGCATGCCTAAGTATTGCTGCCCGAGTTTGCAATATGCTCCGAAAACTCTCTTAGCAATTATCACGCCATCAAAACAATTCGGAATGCTTTTATGCCGACTTCAAGTGATTTCGCTTTTCTCGATAATCTTCTGATGTTGAATGGCTCAGAAGTGATCTTTGACACTCTGAAGCAAGACTCTCTCTCGATGCCCGCTGCTTAAGCTCGAGAGAGAGGAATGTGTGGCATGGATTGGAGCTGGATTCTGCAATGAGCTTTCAGCGCTAAAGATAGTAAGAATGTGTGTCTGTTGGTTCATAGCCAGTCTGTTTCCTTTTTATTGCTTGTGAATTTGTGCTGGCTTTGACGGAGCAGTTTCTTACGTCACATTGGCACACTAGGTACAATATTTTACCGCTTCTTTGGGTTGAAAGCCGTGGTTCAAGGAAATATGTGGTTTTCCGTATTTATGATGCCATGATAAGTTACTATTAGCATTGACCTGCGGTGATTCGCTTTGAAAGTATGTTGAAATCATCTATTCACATTATCGTGAAATCTCCCAGCAATTGAGTGTGCTTTTGTGTCCAACGGTTGTGGAGGTCCGTGTTAATTTTAATAGCAGCATTTAACGACATTGCTTTCTTGTGTGTGTGCGAAACTAGAGGAATCGAGCAGTCGTCTGGAACAATACAGAGAATTCTCATACTTGAAGAAAATAAGTGAAGTCTTAGTTACCATCTTCAACGTTCAAAATCGGATAATTTCCTATTCCGTAATCAGTTATCTCCAGACGTAGTGAGAGGTTCCTTTCACCTTCCCAGAAAGGGGAGGAGACACTTTTTTTGGTTCGAAGCATAAGGGAGATCAAGCTGTGGGAATATTTTGTATGGCACGATTCTCATCGAAGGACATAGATACCACACACTGAGTGTGCCAACGAGTCTGAAACATTTACTGCGCTCTAGTTCAGTGTTAGAGTGTGGCAGTGACATATATATCTCATATATAATATGATCTATCTGCATAATCCGAATAAAAAATTCATGGCACGGATCGCCGAATGCAAATGCGATGCGGGTCGAAGAAAATTATGCACGGATGCGGGTAGAGAAAATATATATTAATGCTCAGACTGCGGCATATCTGCTACAAATTCACTGCATAGTCTTTTACGAAGGTATTTGGTACCGTGGTGATTAGCAACTTTGAGATGGTAGATTACATTTGCAGGAGAGCTGGCTTCATATATTTTTTTATTCATCAAAAATAAGAAAAAAAAAATAAATAAGTATGTAAGGGACAACCAAAAAAATGATATATTCTATGATTGTAACTGTTTGCATCAGCCACTAAGGGCTGAGTCAGAGTCGAAATTGTTTTGAACTTTAACTGCTGGAGTCAGGGGAGGTACGGTGGGTCGAAATTTTTTTAACGTTTGTGGGTAGTCGGCCCAGTCGGTTTTGCTCAGGCGAGGTAGAGATGCAAGAAATCCTCTCAAATTTGGTTTACTTATTGTGGGGGATGTCGGGAGTCCGGCAGGTCGGAGTCGGAGTCGAAGTTTTGTGATGGATAGATTTAAAGAGTGGAGTCCACGACTCGCGTGCAGTTTGGAAAAGTCGGCCGAGCGTTCTCGCAATAAATACACGGAAAATTTGTCGCACAAAGATGTCCTTGAATTTTATAAGAAAGGAGGATAACAGGAGTCGGATAAATTTATTTTTACGTTTGACATTGGCCAAGTGGAGAACCGGGTAGCCAGAGTCCTTTTGTGTGGAAGCGCTACCGCTGGCCCTGGATACATTTCCTACCCTAGGATCCGACATAGCGGGAAGTGCGTAGCGGCCACGGCCAAGTAACCCCTCTGTGAGTCACCAGATAAGGCCGAAACGTTTTAGAGTGACTGAATCGTCACGGACTTACGCATCGCCGGAACATCCTGTGCATGTAAGTGATTGAGCCACGGTAAGGGACGAGAGAAAATAGGTTAAGAGGCCAGAATTACTCCCGTGTACTAACTATACTCCTTCGACGGGGTAATGTTTTGGTTAGATAATATGTCGAAGATTTCGCATTCACATGTTGGAAATAACATATGAGTAAGAGGGCAGGAAGGTTAATTTCGCAGAATTTCTTGGCATCCCCATAAGTAGCCAGTAATAAGTATGGTGATGATTAAAATATTTGTTTTTTTTAATAGTAAGCATCATTTTAATCAAAAGTACTCGTCGGTAGGACGTACCCAGGCAAATCGTGAGTTGTGATAGTGATAGATACATTGGAGCTCTGCTGGCTGTGCACGAGAGACGATGAGAGGCATGAGATTGTAGGGTGAACGAGGACCTGTCGGATGTGAATAGGATGTAGTTAGCGAAATGTATTTTGATGATACTTGTAGAAGTTGAAGAGGCTGTTTCATTTGTGATCAACGTGGACGGACGTGAGAAGTGTTATTATTTAATATTTATTGCTCGCATAAAGAAGTAATTTTTTTTATGTTGGCGCAGAGGTTAAAAGAGGGCAGTTTTTTAAATATCGAACCGCAAATATAAGTGCCATGTTTAACGAGGATATATAGAAATATAGACCGCTAGAAAAAAGCATTACGGCGTGCGTTGGATGGACCTAATTGGATCGTATGAGAAGAGTGGTTGCTTTGGTGGGAAAGAAGAGGTTTTACTTTCGTTTGTGTTTATCTGGCGAACTGGGGCGTGAGAGTAGGAAGGTTGAGGTGGGGCTTAGAGAATAAACCATAAGATTTTTTTTATTGTAAGCTCTGTGAGCGTAGTAGATATACCTTTAAGATAGAAGGCGGTTTGGATTCAGTTATTGAATTAGCTTATGGTATCTGACGGGTTGAAGTGTCCTAAGACGATTTATTGGGAGGAAGATGTGTTATGAAATCAGCGAAGTGAATGGGGCGTTTGCTATAGAAATAGATTTATTAATAATTAATAGGTGAGAAATAAATTGTTGAATTATTGGGCAGTGATGAGATAGTTGATTAGAAATTGGTATGATAATGGAAAGTGACAGATGAATGAGAGTTACATAGAATAGATGAGGTGAGTGGATAATAATAATATAATATAATATAGAGTAACGTGTGTGTATGTGATAGAGGAGATAAAAATAAACGTATGATTCTTTGTTAAATGGTTATGTAAAGGTAATGATTGAGATTGCTATGTTGACAGCCTGACGGTAAGTTGAAGCGGATAAGCGCTTTTGATGTTACTTTACTTTAGAAAAGCTTTAATAAAGAGCTCACCATTCGAGGGGGACGAGCAAACCAAAATTCTTTGGTTTAAAGAATTCTGCGAAAGTTCAGTTCATTCTATGTACAGGTATGTTAGGTATGTTATGGTACGTTATGAGTTATTCTTATCAGTAATGTTCTGGTCGATTAGATTTACAACTGCACTGTAAAACTTTGTTATGCTAAGCATTTATAATACGTTGATTAGTATGATATATGAGTTAGGTATTAGATAACACGTTTTGTTAGGTTTTGTATGGGATATGGAGGACTGGATGGGTGACTAACACGGTCTGCTCAGGGGTACTCTCGTGAAAAGTGTTTGTTGCTTCACAGTCATTAATCATATAGGTGAAAGTTAACACAATAAATCCGAATGTTATCCGAACTTATTGCTTTCTACATAAGGAGGTCTACGTTCTTTGAAAAACGCAATTAACCAATGTTAGAATTAGAGAGTGTGCATTAGGATGAAGATATAGTTGTATAATGGTTAATTTATATCATTTAAAAGTTCGCACTTGCTCTTTGCACGACCTAGCTATTTGATTATAGAGTTTGTGGTAGATATGGATTCCAGCAATAGGAATATCTAATTTTAGCGACACGCTAGACCAGTCGGAGCTGTGCTATCAAAGAAGCAACCCAGCATCGAACAGTGATTCTTAAGAATTTCGCCATAACATTGATTACTCTGTACAAGGAATTACTGATTTTACTGATATTGGTTTGAACTTAAGCTGGCTAGGGTGCTTTTGCAGTGTGTATGCGAGAGCTGGGTCAGACAATCAGCATGCAGAATACCTATTGAATGCATTTTAGATTTCTATTAGAGAAGAATATCCCTCGGTAGCTAAAAAAGTATTATGGCATTCTGCATGGACAGTGTTTTTCCACATCAATATTTGGAGATTGTATCGTGAATTGAGATATTATTCTTGACTCACTAAACCATATAAATAAAAAACAGGAGAGCGAGACTGGTTTCATTGACATTGAAGAATAGAATGAGGGGTCTGTTTTTCTGATTTATACGTCCTCAAACATAGAAAATGTGTGCGAAAACCATGCAGCCCCATTATTTTCACATTGATAATTTTTTTTTATTTACCGAAAAAAGTAAGTTACTGGTTAGCGTGGTAATAATTTTCTTTAGTTACTTTTTTATATTCATATGTGTAATTAGTGCCATTATCTAATGTATTTATAGAAGGTACTATAATATATACTAAAGTTACTAGTAGTATATATTTACCGGTGGAAATTTATAAAGGGTATGATTATTATTTATAGGAAGCCTGTTAGATATTTGTATTTAATTATATATATATATATATAAAGGGGTTATAGTATTAGTATATTATATATATAAACAGGGCGCCGAGAGTTTAAATAAGTTTTTGGGAACCACTGCTCTATGCCACATGCTTTTCAAATATTATGTTAACTTTATTGTTGTTTAAACTTTATGATGTTAGCATTTTTTCGTTGATCAGTAAGATGGATAGTTAGGTATGATAAATTTTTGTAAGTCTTGTTGAATATTACTTTGCTAATTTTATAACATAAAAGGAATAAAGTATTTAGTAAAAACATAGTGTTTTAAAATACATTAATGTTATATTGATAAAATGAAGATATTTTATGGTGGGAATGCAAAGAATTTTTTTTATTTAAAAGAATAAACGTTTAGTAGAACTACAAATTTTTTTTAGCATATTTTATGTTTATCACACGAAGAGCATATTTTTAATGCCATGTTGTAATACAAAACATTATTATGCTGTGTTATACAATTACGTGATAAAATATGTTCTAAAATAGCAATCTAAATAAAATAAAAACTTTTAAATAAAAAAGTTTCAAAATAACAAATTTCAAAATAAATAAATAAATATTTATAAATAAATAAAAAAAATAATAATTTGTTGGGTAATGTTAACTAATTTACCGCTGATGGGCAGGGAACTTTGTAAATGTTAGCAATTTATTCATACGTAAGGTATGTTAGGTTTGTTATGATACATTGTGTTCTTAGTTCAGGTAATGTTATGTTGGCTTTGTTGATAAGTTAAAACATTGTAATAATTCCTGAAAATGACAAGAACTGAAGGTGACACCACCATCCATTGAGACAAGTGAAAAATTTTCCTGAAATATATGTTAAAGTGAAACCATGATTACATGTTTGTTAGTTAGTTGCTGATAAATAAAAATTTTGTTATACTAGCCTTTATTCGTAGTTTAGTAAGGGTAGTTAGGTTTGGATATGATAAATTTTTGTAATGTTTTGTTAAATATTACTATGTTATTGTTGATATGCTATAGATATCATTGAAAAGTATGTTGGTATTCTATAGATATGATTGAAAAGTAGTTAGATTAAGTTTTGTTTGGTAATTTTGGCTTATTTACCGTTGATAGGCAGGAAACTTTGTTGATGTTAGCGATTTATTCAAACGAAAGGTATGTTAGGCATGTTATGATAAATTAAAACACCTATTTTTAACAAACGTTTTCCATTTCACTGCGATATATTTATATAATGAACTTATTTTTGTTATATTATACGAAAAATGAAGTTTAAATATGACGTGAAGCAAACGATCACTTGATCATGGATGAATGCGATGGGTTTTGGTGGGTGGTGTGTGTTACTGCTTTACAGCTTTACTCTTTTAGAGTCAATAAGCTTTTCCATTTTACTATGATATTATTATACAAAGAATTTATTTTTATGCTATGTTTATATAAAAAATGATACCAAAGTATGACTTGAAGCAGTAAATCAATAGATCACGGGTAGATGAATAGGTGGGATGGGTGGTTTGCGATACTGTTTTACTACTTTACTGCTTTGCTGCTTTAGGTTCAATAAACTTTTCCATTTTACTATGATATTTTTATACAAAGAACTTATTTTTATGTTATGTTTATATAAAATGATGCCAAAATATGACTTAAAGCAATAAATCAATAGATCATGGGTAGATGGAGGGGTGGGGTGGGTGGTTTGCGATACTGCTTTACTGCTTTAGGATCAATAAATTAATATTTTTACGTTATAAACAAAAATAATAATTTTTTTAGTAAAAACAAATTTTTAGATTTTTTTTTTAAAAAACAAATAAAATTAAAAAAAAAATTAAAAATAAATAAAGTTAAAAATAAATAAGTCTTAAACAAAATAAATTTTCTTTAAAATAATTAAAACTAAAAATAAATAAAATTAAAAAATAAATAAAAGTTTTTAAAAATAATATTTTTAAAATAATAAAAATTTGAAAATAAATAATAAATTTTCTAAATAAATAAAAATTAAAACAAAACTATAAATGTAAAATAAAACTTAAAATAGTAAAAACTTAAAACAAATATAAATGTAAAATAAACACAAAATATATAAAAAAAAAAACAAACAAACAATATAAATGTATAAAACTTATAAAATAGTACAAAATACTCATGATTCTTGGCAGTCACCAAATGTTAACAATCAAGAATGAAACTTATCACAACAAGCTTATTAAATTAACAATACTATTTTGTAAAGTTAATCAAGCGATCATAAGAGATGAGAGAGAGAGAGAGAGATGCTCCGTAAATAATAAGTTATATGAGCCAAAATAGTATGTCAAGCCAGGGTACGTAAGACAATGTTAGTTTGGTGTGTTTAGTCCGGTTAGGAATGGAAAGACTAAGTTAGCCAATGTATTATGATAGATCGATTGAACGACAAATAGTATTGTATAATTAATAAGCTTGTTGTGATAAGTTTCATATTTTGTGTAACATTTGGTGACTGCCATAGTGATCATCATATTTTGTACTATTTTATAAGTTTTATTTTACATTTATATTTTGTTTGTTTGTTTTTTTTTCATATATTTTGTAAGTTTTATTTTACATTTATATTCGGCTTTAAGTTTTTACTGTTTTTAAGTTTTATTTTACATTTACATTTTGTTTTAATTTTTATTTATTTAAGAAAATTACTTATTTAATTTCAAATTTTTATTTATTTTAAAAATGTTATTTTATTTTAAAACTGTTATTTATTTTTTAATTTTATTTATTTTTAATTTTTACTTATTTTAAAATTTTTTTTGTTTAAAACTTATTTATTTTTAACTTTATTTATTTTTAATTTTTTTTTTAATTTTATTTGTTTTTTAAAAAAAAAATCTAAAAATTTGTTTTTACTAAAAAAATTATTATTTTTGTTTATAACGTAAAAATATTAATTTATTGATCCTAAAGCAGTAAAGCAGTATCGCAAACCACCCACACCACCCCTCCATCTACCAGTGATCTATTGATTCATTGCTTTAAGTCATATTTTGGCATCATTTTATATAAACATACCATAAAAATAAGTTCTTTGTATAAAAATATCATAGTAAAATGGAAAAGTTTATTGAACCTAAAGCAGTAAAGCAGTAAAGTAGTAAAACAGTATCGCAAACCACCCATCCCACCTATTCATCTACCCGTGATCTATTGATTTACTGCTTCAAGTCATACTTTGGTATCATTTTTTATATAAACATAGCATAAAAATAAATTCTTTGTATAATAATATCATAGTAAAATGGAAAAGCTTATTGACTCTAAAGGAGTAAAGCTGTAAAGCAGTAACACACACCACCCACCCAAACCCTTCACATTCATCCATGATCAAGCGATCTATTGCTTCACGTCATATTTAAACTTCATTTTTTGTATAATATAACAAAAATAAGTTCTTTATATAAATATATCGCAGTAAAATGGAAAACGTTTATTAAAAATATGTGTTTTAATGTATCATAACAAGCCTAACATACCTTACGTTTGAATAAATCGCTAACATCAACAAAGTTTCCTGCCTATCAACGGTAAATAAGCTAACATTACCAAACAAAACTTAATCTAACTCTACTTTTCAATCATATCTATAGAATACCAACATACTTTTCAATGATATCTATAGCATATCAACAATAACATAGTAATATTTAACAAAACATTACAAAAATTTATCATATCCAAACCTAACTACCCTTACTAAACTACGAATAAAGGCTAGTATAACAAAATTTTTATTTATCAGCAACTAACTAACAAACATGTAATCATGGTTTCACTTTAACATATATTTCAGGAAAATTTTTCACTTGTCTCAATGGATGGTGGTGTCACCTTCAGTTCTTGTCATTTTCAGGAATTATTACAATGTTTTAACTTATCAACAAAGCCAACATAACATTACCTGAACTAAGAACACAATGTATCATAACAAACCTAACATACCTTACGTATGAATAAATTGCTAACATTTACAAAGTTCCCTGCCCATCAGCGGTAAATTAGTTAACATTACCCAACAAATTATAGTTTTTTTTATTTATTTATAAATATTTATTTTATTTATTTTGAAATTTTATTTTGAAACTTTTTATTTAAAAGTTTTTATTTATTTTAAATTTCTATTTTAAAACGTCATATTTCATCACGTATTTGTATAACACAGCATAAAAAATGTTTCTTTGTATAACATGGCATTAAAAATATGCTCTTCGTGTGATAACATAAAATATGTAAAAAAAAAATTTGTTTTTACTAAACCTTTTATTCTTTTAAATAAAAATAAATTCTTTGTATAAACATTATATAAAAATGTTCATTGTATGAACATAACATTAATGTATTAAAAACACTATGTTTTTACTAAATCCTTTATTCTTTTAATGTTTATAACATTAACATAGTAATATTTAACAAGACTTAACAAAAATTTATCATAACCTAACCTATCCATCTTACTGATCAACGAAAAAATGCTAACATCATAAAGTTTTAACAACAATAAAGCTAACATAATATTGCCTAAACTAAGAGCATAGAGCAGTGTTTCCCAAACTTATTTAACTCTCGGCGCACTTTATATATATATATATATATATATATATATATATATATATATATATATATATATATATATATATATATATATATATATATATATAATATAAATATATAAATACATATATAATGACTAATTACAAATATGAGTATAAGAAAGTAACTAAAGAAAATTATTAAGTACAGTACTTACTTTTTTTCGGTAAATAAAAAAAAATTATCAATGTGAAAATTGGGCTTGATGGTTTTTCGCCACATTTTCTATGTTTGGACGTATTTCAGAAAAACAGACCCTCATTTCATCTTCAATGCAATGAAGTCTCGCTCTTTTTTTTATTTTTAATGTTAGTGAGTCAAAATAATCTCAATTCACATAAATATGATGTGGAAAACTGCATCAAAATGCATAATACTTTTTTAGCTACCGAGGGATATTCTTCTCTAATAGAAATCTAAAATGCATCAATAGGTAATTCTGCATGCTTGATTTTAAGTCCTCGATCACTGCAAAATAGAAGCCAGTTAAGTTCAAACCAATATCAGGTAAAATCAGGTAATTCTTTCCAGAGTTCATGTATGCGACTTAAAACCTTTCCTCTTGATAGCCACCTGACTTTGTGTGTAAAATTAAGATTTTATGCTGGGAATCCATATCTACACAAATTTATTCAAATAAGCTAGTCTTCAACGGTCTGCTTTTTATGTAATTAACCATTTCAACAACTTCATCTAATACGTCTTTTAATTCAAATGGTAATGTTTTCGAAACTAGTACCTCCTTATGTAGAAAGCAATAAGTTCGGATAACATTCGGATTTTTTTTTGTTTTATTAATGATGCAAAACCTTTCATCGAGCCTACCATGGATGGATCACCATCAGTGCATATTCAACAAAACCTAACAAAACTTTATCATAACCTAACCATATATCATACTAATCAACGAATAAATGCTAGCATAACAAAGTTTTTACATCATTAAAGCTAACATAACATTAGCTGAATAAGGAATATAACGTACCATAACATACCTAACATACCTTACATAGAAATGAACTGCTTTCATTAACAAGGTTCTCTGGTTATTAAAGCTAAAGTAATTAACATTCAAAGTTTCAACTTACCGTCAGCTGTCAACATAGCAATCTCAATCATTACTATACATAACCATAAAAAATATTATTTTTATTATCACATACACACATATTATTATTATTATTATTATTATTATTATTATTATTATTATTATTATTATTATTATTATTATTATTATTATTATTATTATTATTATTATTATTATTATTTGACCTAGATTTCAAAACCCCAATAAATCGTATGGACACTTCGACCGTCAGAGACCATAACTAAAATAATGAACCGATAAATATATTAAGCAGTAAAAATCGTAAAGCAGTAACACAAACGACCCACCAAACCACTCGCATTCATCCATGATCAAGCGACCTAATGCTTTACGTCATATTTAAACTTCATTTTTCGTTTAATGCAACATAAAAATAAGTTCTTTATATAAATATATCGCACTAAAATGAAACAGCTTTATTAAAAATAAATATTTCAATACATCATAACAAGCCTAACATACTCACGTTTGAATAAATCACTATCAACAAAGTTTCCTGCCTACCGACGGTAAATAAGCTAACATTAAAAACAAAATTTAATCTAACTCTACTTTTCAATAACATATCAATGTTAATTCAACATTAATGTATTAATATTTTACAAAACATTACAAATATTTATCATATCCTAACCTACCGCTACCGTGGCTCAATCGGTAGAGCGGCAGAGTCGTATGGCAAGGACCTGGTTCGATCCCTAGTCCGGATCCTAGGTAGAAATCAAAAAAAAAAAAAAAAAAAAAAAAAAAAAAAAAAAAAAAAAAAAAAAAAAAAAAAAAAAAAAAAAAAAAAAAAAAAAAAAAAAAAAAAAAAAAATTAGAAATAAATAAATAGTAAATGCTTAATTAACGATTATTATTTTTAGCCGTGCATGTTCCAATTTGGATTTTCGACTCCGACTCCGACTCCGACTCCACTTAAACAAAAAAATTCGACTCCGACTCCGACTCCGACTCCGACTCCACTTAAACAAAAATTTTCGACTCCGACTCCGACTCCGACTCCGACTCCACTTAAAAAAAATTTCGACTCCGACTCCGACTCCAGCAGTTAAATTCAAAATTTCGACTCTGACTCAGCTTAGTGCTTACAAAGTTACAATAAAACATTTTTTTTGTTTCAACTATTTTTTTTTCGCTTGTTTTTGAGAATAAAAAAATATGCCACTCTTCCAATGAATCTAATCTCCAAATGCTATACGGTAAAATACCGTAAAGACTAGAGGTGTAGCAGATATCCGCATCCCCATAATTTTTCTCTCTATTCTTGTCTATTTCTTAATCTTTATATATTTCTACAGTATGATGCAATTGCATTACGCATCACATAAATTTTTTTGCGATAGCAGATAGTATTTCAATTATGAATTATGAGACTAAATGTTCCTCAACTTTCTGTAACGCAAGATGTTCAGACTCGTTGGAATAGTTGTTTGGTAACAATGTTTTGAGAGGATGGGAGAATAAATGAAGCTGTCTCCCCTTATGCTTCGAACAAAAACAAAGGTGAAAGGCTTGACAGGTGGTGATGATACGATTTTACCGATTGAACCGTTTGAAGAGGTAACTAAGACTATTATCTCAGAAAATTCTTGTTTGTCAGACGAGATTCCTCTAGTTGCAACGATAAAAGCTGTGCTAAATGCTGCTATTAAAATTAAGGGACTCTCAAAGGTGACAAAAACACTAATGCTGGAGATAGATAATTAATAGATTTCAAAATCTGCAAAGCGATTACGCATCTGTAATAGTAACTTATCTGGATCCTAAATACAAAACCAAATTTCTTGAACCACGTGTTTCACAAAGGGTTAAAATTTATTTAGTGTGCCAATGTGATGAAATGCTGCTAAAGCCAGAAATTTCACCAGCCAATAAAGGAAAAGATTAAGAAACCGACACACATTTACTATCTGTTAGCGGAAACCCATTGCAGAATCCATGAACATTCTTTTGGCTTCTAGCAGCGATGAAGAGTCTTGTTCAGAGGTGTCAAAGAACACTCTGCCATTGATCGAAGATTATCAAAAGCGGAAACACTTGGAATCGGATAAAGTCAATTGGTTTGTGGCGGATAATTTGTAAGTTTTTCACATATTTGGCATAACTCGGCAGGGAATATTAGGCAATGCCCTTCATAAGTGTAGCTGGCGAGCATCTTTTCAGCGATGCAGATTCTCATTTACGAAAAAAAGAGAAGAATTCTCCTTTAAAGGGCTCAAGAAGCCCTTTATTTTT